>VMDO01015092.1:0-52277 GCA_007922755.1 Pedetes capensis | reverse complement strand
CGTACTATATGTCTATCGTTGATTTATAATACATTTCTACTTATGAGAATAAAGGTGTGAAACAGTGGGCCGAATTATACTGGCAGCGGCCCAGTCCATCTCGGGTTTACTGTGACTCTGCATTAAGTAGCCATATCTTAAGGTTGACCTGCACTACCCGGGTTTAAGTACCCCTAACGCTTGCACAATGATGAAATCGCCCAGCTTTGCATTTCATTTCTCAGAGCGCATCCCTGTCCTTAGGTGCAGTTTGGCTGTGCATACTGCTGCGTGTGTGCCTTGTATGTGTACAGGCCCTTTGGGAACTCTGAAGTGACTAAACAATAGCAGTGATTGTCATTGGCATGGTAGTTACCTCAAGGAAGGTAACAATGCCCTCTTCACCACCACATTCTCACTCCTGGCGAGGATCTGGAACATGGTATGCGACTGGTCAGTGTCTAGCCAATGTTAAAGAGCTTGGTAAAGGCCAGTTGTCTACTAGAGTCAAGAGGCCAGATTACTTGATAAACTTAGAATCATATAATTTGGAGTTGTCATTAGGTGCCATCGAGTCGGTGTCCAGCTCATAGCGAGCTTATTTACAACAGGTAAAACACTATTGTCAGTGTTTCTCGGCTATTCATAGGATTTTCAATGGCTGATTGTTTTTTGGGAATGAGCTGCCAGGTCCTTCTCCCAAGCCTACAGCACCTGGTGTTCCCAGGCAGTCTCCCACCCAAGGACTAACCAGGCCTGACCCTGCTTAGCTTCTGAGATCTGATGGGATGGGATGCCACAGTGGTATGCAGTAGGCTATAATCTGGAGTGTCACCTACAAATGCAGACAGCCAAGTGCATAGACCAGTTGTGCACAAAGAATACAAGAGGTATGTGATGGGAGCAGAGAAAGGGACACCGACATCTGCTCTGAAAGAAACACAAGCCTGGCTTCAGGAGGCGAGAGTAGATGCAAATGGAAACATGAAGGTAAATGCAGCCCCTCACCTCCATGGAAGGAGAGCGAAGTCTAGGAGCTCAACCTGAGCCTCGTAAGATCCTGAAGCCGCCATCCCACAATGCTTGGGAATTTCCACGCACCATCTCCCCTTGCCCTGGGCCTTCTTTTTGCCAGCTGCAACCACTTCCAGAAAAATGTTAAGTGCTAGTTCAGGAGCGGCTCCTAATCAGAAGTGTCAGGTGCAAGAAGGCAGCAGGCAGATGGTCCCTGGTTTGGAGAAGTTGCTTAAAAATAGACGGGACTGAGGGGCTTTCATGGGCTGTGCAGCCACATCATCTCATAAAACTTCCAGAACCAACCGGGCGCGGTGGCGCATGTCTGTAATCTCAGAGGCGGGAGGATCGCAAGTTCGAGACGAGTGGCAGTCTGCACAACTTAGCGAGACCCTGTCTCAAAAAGTAAAAAAATGGGCTGGAGGTGCAGCTCAGTGGTCCAGCACTTCCAGAGCGTGCAAGCGTGAGGCCCTGGGTTCAAACCCCAGTACCGCAAAAAAAAAAAACTTCCAGAACCGGCCAAAGACAATAGCTCTTTGGACCACCCACCCCTCTGGGCTTCAAGACTAGTTTATTTAACACCTGCGTCATGCTGGGCATGGTTCTTGGGACACATCTGGGACCACAGAAAATCCCTGTTTTTAGTCTAGGGCGGGAGAGAAGGGACAAAGGGAGACAAAGCCTAGCGGGCTAAGGTGCCCTAAGGTGCCCTGAGGCTGCGCTGCACCTGTCTCCTCACCCTGGAATCGACGCAGGTGCCCCCAGATCCACTCAGCCAACTCCCTCCCCACCCCAAGGCCTGCTCAGACCTCCTCCTCTTCAGGACGCCTGTGTTGACCACAGCCTGGGAAGAATCACTGCTAATACACACAACAGTGCAAAGAAAACCAAGGAAGAGGAAGACGTGACCACTAAGTGCTGTCCTTAGGGCACAAAGTGCTTCAGACACATTAAGTCCCCTTGAACAATGCTGGGGATCAAACCAAGGGCCTCAAGCTGGGCACAGTGGCCCACGCCTGTAATCCCAGTGGCTCGGGAGGTGGAGGCAGGAGGATCGCAAGTTCGAGACCAGAGGCAGTCTGCGTAATTTAGCGAGACCCTGCCTCAAAAAGTAAAAAAATGGGCTGGGGTGCAGCTCCGTGGTCCAGCACTTGCAGAGCATGCAAGCAGGAGGCCCTGGGTTCAACCCCCAGTACCGAAGAAAAAAAAGGAAAAAGAAAAAAAAACTAAGGGCCTCAGGCACACCAGGCGAGCGCTCCAACACTGAGCTACACCCCAGCACTGTATTATCCTTTTTAATCCTCACACCATCACAGAAGGGTTAACTCAGTTGGCCAAGTTCACACAACTCTGAATCTGAGTTGTTAGGTGCCGTCGAGTCGGTATCCAACTCATAGCGACCCTCATAGGGTTTTCAATGGCTGACTGTTTCAGGATTGCCTTGGGAGTGGATTGCCAGGCCCTTCTCCCATTTTTGCGGTGCTGGAAATTGAACTCGAGACCTCAGAGACTATTTTGTCTAATTCCAAACCCTGTGCTCTGAATCCCAGTGCTGAATGGCGATTGTGGGTTGAATTGTGTCTCCCAAAAAGACAAGTGGACATTCTCTCGCCTGGTTACCTGTGAATGCGGCCTTATTTAGAAACTGGGTCTTTGCAGAGGAATCGAGTTAAGATGAGGTCATTACGGTGGCGCTGATCCAAGATGCCTGGTGTCCTTATTACGAGAGGGAAATTTGGACACCGACCCACAGGGAGAAGCCACGTGAAGACGTCAGCAGGGACGGGAGTGGGGCAGCTGCGAGCACAGAAATGCCGAGGATTGTTGGCAACACCCGAAGCTAAGGGATGGCAGAGCAGACCCTTGTGGGAGAGCCTTCAGGGGGAGTAGGGCCTTGCGGGCAGCTCGAATGCAGACTGCCAGCCTCCAGAATGAAAGAACAAAGTTCTGTGGTTTGCAGGCACTGGCTTTGTGATACGTACTTACAGCTGCCTGAGGAAGCTAATACAAATGCCTCTCCTCGCAACCTCCTTTGCTTTTTTCTTCAATGCAAATTTGACCTTTCTGCTTTTTTCTGTCTTTAAATGAGATCAATGTCTAGTACCTAATAATAGAGAAATGGGAGCTGGGAAGGAGCAAAGAGCACCCCAGGTAGCAAATGGGGAGTCCCTGTTACCCCACCACTGGGAGCCATCATTCCCCTGGGAGCTTGTCCCAAGCTAGGTCTCCATAGGGAAATAAAAGACATTCCTAGTAGGGTCGCTATGAGTTGGATACTGACTTGACAGCACCTAACAACAACAACAACAACAGTTGGGTTGTTGTTAGGTGCCATGGAGTCGGTATCCAACTCGTAGCGAGTCTCATACGGTTTTCCATGGCTGTTTCAGGATTACCTTGGGAGTGGATTGCCAGGCCCTTCTCCCATTTTTGTGGTGCTGGGAATTGAACTTGGGACCATCAGAGACTACAGTGCAGTGCTCTACCAACTGAGCTAAATCCCAGCTCCTGGTTGGGAGCAGAGTTTAAATGTCACTTGAGTTTATCTATCCTAAATGCTTCAAGAAAACAAAGAATCCAGGTCAAGCAAAAAGAGCTGCGTTTCTGTGGAGGAAGTGCTGGAGGCCTTGATTCCCAGAAAACATTTCTTCTCTCTGCCTTTTTGGGCTGGTCGCTGAAGGTTACAGACACGTGGGCAGCAGGGATAAGCACATGGTTCACTGAACCCTCCACACCTGACATCTCTGGGCCTCAGTTTCCAACTCTACAATCAGAGTAATGGTGCCTCCCGAGGGGACTCTTTCATGAGATGTGGCCAGCAGAATGCAGCTGCCACGAGAAGTGAAGCCACGTCCACTGTTCTTACTCCTGAGGCCTATGTGGACCCGCTACAGGGAGAGCAGGGACCCAGCAGGCACCTCACCTAGACTGTCTAGTTTAATTTTTAGAAGGGTGTGGGACACGCACCTCCCAGTCCTGCCCTGATGTTCAGACGGACGGTGCCACCATGCACACAGATACTAAACACAAATCACTCAGGACCCTCGGGTAAGGAGCTCGGACTCCTGTGGCCCTCAGGAATGCCGGTGGAAATGGGAGAAAAGAAAAGCCTCAGGTGCTTTTGCCTTATGGGGACAAACACAGCTTTTATTTAAAGTGTACAGCTATAAGTGCTAGCGGCTCTTATATATACTGCCTCAAGGGCAGATGCTTCTGTGTTGGTGGTCTCGGTGGTCATGAGGAGAGTTCTTTCTTCACTGGTGGTCCACAACAAAGAAAGAGCTGTTTCCTAGCTCAAGAGAGAGAGCTGCTGCAGTGCAGCTCCTTATATAGCTCGCCCCTGATGGCCTGAGCCAATCAGATTTGAGTCCAATCGTCCAATCAGGTTTGAGGGACTTATAAAGGGTTTTGTTCAAATGTCCAATCAGGTTACTTTCATTTTCCCTACATTTCTAATTTACAAACCAGATCTTTAAAAGCTGTTTTCCCGGTTTGGGGATTTTTGCCAAGTTCATCCCAATTTCCCCCTACAGAAGGAGAGGGAGGAAGACCTCAGATCAAACTGTGGTCAAACCTAGCATATACTCTTACAAGAAAAAAATATCAAACTTGCAACTGACGAAGCCATGAGGCCTAATGATCTGGGCCTTAGAGATGCAGAAAGAGGAATCCAGCAAATGAGAAGACAGCAGGCCCACCATCACCACCACCCTGCCCCCTGTAGCCCATGCTCCTCAACAAAAAACTGTAGGACAACAACAAAGAGGTTGGGGAGTCACGAGACTGCATTAGCCTAGTTTAGCACGTGGATGCTTATTTTAAATTATTTGATAATTCCATTCACCCGAGACAGAGAGGGCATAGACAGACCAGAGAAAGGATTCCATCAATTCTAGCCTGGCGAACCAGTGAGTTTACTGGGGTTACCGTCAGGACCGTGGGCGGTAGGTGAACAGCTGCACCGCTGAATAGAACCCCTCTGCGGGATTCTGCTCTGAGTTGGTTGTTTGCCTCTTACGCAGTGATGAGCATCAAGGGGCCCTCTGCCATTTCAGGCCCATCTACAGCGGGGCACTTAGGCCTATTTCATTGCCATGACTGTGGGTCAGCGCGTTGCTGTGGCTGCTTTGCTTTATGGTGGTGACTGTTGTGGCCAGCTGGGAGGAACCAGCCATGCTATATCATCTGCTAGGGATGGATACTGATAGTCCTTGACTTATAATTTTTCGACTTTATCATGGTGTAAAAGCAATAACCATTCAGCAGAAACCGTACTTCTTGAATCTGGCTGGATCTTTGCCCGGGCTAGCAGTATGGGGTACAGTTCTTTCGGACTCCTTCTGGGCAGTTCCACTCAGCCACACAATCACTCGGGAAATGATCAATACTCTGCAGCGTGCAGTGTTGCTGAGCTAGAATATGTGGCAGGGGAGGCCTGTGAAATGCGTTTTCCATGTATGATATTTCCAATTTACGATGAGTGAATTAGGAGCATCCGTACTACAATGTTTACTGGCGAAATGGTGAGATGGTTGGGATTTTCTTTAAAAGCATCCAAGATGGGGTACCCACCTGTCCTAAGTACTCAGAAGGTAGAGACGGGAAGACCACTTGAGCCCTGGGATTTGAGGCCAGGCTGGGCAGCTTAGCAAGAACTTGTCTCAAAAAAGAAAAGAAAAGAAAAGAAATCGAAAATGCAGAGAATTCGGTGTAGGTGGCTGCTGGGGATACAGATGTGACAAGATTGGTCAGGCATTGATTAACATGGTGGGCTAGGTGCCAAAATGTGTCAAAATGTTTCATAACCAAAAGTTGCTCTTAAAACTGTACCAAAAAAAACCTTTTTTTTCAGTACTGGGGGTTGAACCCAGGGCCTCGTGCTTGCGTGCTCTGCAAGTGCTGGACCACTGAGCTACATGCCCAGCCCCTTTTTTTTTATTTTTTATTTTTTTACTTTTTTTGAGACAGGGTCTCGCTAAGTTATGCAGACTGCCTCTGGTCTCAAACTTGTGATCCTCCTGCCTCCACCTCCCAAACTGCTGGGATTACAGGTGTGTGCCACCGTGCCCAGCCCCAAAATATTTTTTACTAAATTAAACTGTTTGCTTTCCTTGTAAAAGTAACAGTATTTTAACCCAAACATATTAACATTAAAATGTGTCTGATTGGGAAAATATAGCTGAGAGTTAGAAAACAGCCCTTGAGATTTTTCAAATGGCAACAAAGATTTGCTGCCTGTACTTGGAAATACATTGGCTAGAAATGGCGCAAGCTGCTATTACAGCTCACAGAAAAGAAAGTCAGGCCCTCAAAAGTAATCACTTTATTTATTTTAGACACTTCGTTATTTGTACAAAATAACGGGTTTCATTTTGACACTTTCACACATATACATAGGGTACTTTGATCACATTCCTTCTACCCCTCCTTACTCTCTTTTGTCCCCCTCACCCCTCCTGGAATTGTTTACTATAAAGTTACCACTTTGTTTGTTGTTATTGTTAGAGCCTTCCAGGGGGGTGTGACTTAGAGCGACCCTCATAGGGTTTTCAATGACTGACTCTTTCCGGATTGCTTCAGGAGTGGATTGCCACAATTTTCTGCCTTTGTGATGCTGGGGATCAAACATGGGTCCTTAGAGAGTGCAGAGTAATTTCCAAAATCTTAACTCAGTCCCCATACTTGTGCTTCCTATACTTGCGCACCTCAAAGTTCTGTGTATTATGCTATAAATTATTTGTCTTTTTTTTTAAAAAAAAAAAAAAGGTATTTTTTAGGAAGTATAAACATTTTTAAAATGAGAATAGTGTGTGCTTTCTTCTACTTTCAAATTGTCTTAAGGAAAGAATGCTCCCTCTGTTTGTGAAGCTATGGTTTAAGGAAGCCAGGGAGGGGCCTTGTTGGAGAGTGACATGACCGTGGAGGGGCAGCTCCTTGCACCTGCCATCCACTCATCCATGGCTACTTCCAAGTGCGTGTCATTGAAGCAAACCTCCCCCAGCTCTCTTCTCATGTGCCCCCCAACCCCCTGTGCAGTCCTTGTAACCCCAGAGGAGACCTTATACACTGTAGGTCAGAATGCAAAATTATACAGCTGCTACAGAAATTTAAAACAAACAGTCTCTTCAGACCAAATTCAGTGTCAGGTAAGCCATCTGTCTCCCTTCTACTTAGAGATGTCCCTCTTATACCTTCCCACTCTCCTGATTCAATCTGGACCCAGGACTTTCCTAGACCTGCTGCCTAGCCAGAGGCTGGCCCTCTACTCGTCCTGGCCCAAACCAACATTTTGCACCAGGGAAGCCAAGGCAGGGTGGTCTCAAGTTCAAGGCCAGCCTGGGCTCCATAGCAAGACCCTGACTCAAGAATGATGATGACAAATTGATAATATTGATTATTTTCTATCTCTTTCATCTCAGGTCTTTTTCCTTCCTTCTACTTTCCTGGAGTTTATTCCACTCTTGTCCTAACTTGTTAAAGAGGTCACCAAGTTCAATATTCTCTCTTTTTTTCTCTAACATAAGCCTTTGAGTTTAAAATTTTCCCTTTCATTGCATCCCATAAATTTTGACTTGTAGTGCTTATTCATAGCATTCATATCATCATTCAGCTCCAGGTATTTTCAGTTTCCTTTATGACTTCATTCTGACCCATGAATTCTATAAAGCATATTCCCTGCTTTTCACAAGTATGGAGTTCTCTATGTTATGATTGATTTCTAACTTAATTGCGTGTGGTCGATGTGAGAAATTCTTAAAAATTTGTAGAGACTTGCTTTATTGTCTACTACATGATCAATTTTCATGCATTTTTATATCTGATTGAGAAGAATATGCACTCTCCATTTGTCGAGTGAAATGTTCTATAGGTGGGCATTAAATAAATGTGTTACCTTTACTGTTCAAATCTTTCCTATCCTCATTAATTTTATAAAACATTTAATCTACCAATCACCAAGAGAAAGGCATTAAAATATCCCACATGGTTTCTATTTCTCTTTGTATTTCTGGCAAGTTTTGCTTAATTTATTTTGTACATATAGAACCAGCTTAGGGGCTGGGCTTTAGCTCAGTTGGTAGCGTCCCGCTCTGTACTCTCTGAGGCCCCAAGTTTGATTCCTAGCACCACAAAAATGGAAGAAGGACCTGGAAACCCACTCTTAATCCCAAAACAATCATCCATTGACATCTGTATGAATAACAGAGAAGCACCAACATAGTGCCGGGCGTGGCACAGTGTCGGGTTGTATTTCGTCCTATTGTACATAGGGTCGCTATGAGTTGGACCTAACTTGACAGTATCTAACAATAAAAACCAACTTAACTTTCATATATTGCTTTGCTATTTAAAGTTCTTTTCTTTCTAGTGAGTACCCTCGAGGTGAGTAGTGAGAACAGCTGAAAGGAATTATGTTCTGATAACTTTTTAGGTGGGTTTGATGTACATTATGTCTTATCAATGCTCTCACCAAACTCTCCCTCAAAACTGAGAGGAAGTGAGAACAGCACAGGGGTGGGAGGAGAATCAATAGGAATGGTTGTTCTCACCACCCCATGGTGTTGGTTCTGGATTCTGATGGCCTCAGCTCAGGCTGAAATGCCGCCCTCCCAGCACCAGGTTTCAACCTTGCACGCCAGAGCACAGGAAGGCAGGAGGGGAAAAGACAGATGCGCTAGGGTCTGTTAGGCTCCCGGTAATCCCGAAAGGAGTTGCCTGTTTTGTTGGTATTCCAGTGGTTTGTGGGAACCGTGGGAACAATACAGCCTGGGAGGATTTTGGACTGGTGAGGGGTCTATCTATTTTTTGTAAAGTGGGCGAAGAACTACAATGAACTCAGGGACGTTCCCTGGTGATCCATCGAGGAAACGGTATAGAGGTATAAGCTGAAAACACAGAATTTGATTCTCTTTAAGTTGCCCGGTGTATCTTAGAAACCTTTTGCGCAGGTCCAGGGGGCTGGTGCTCCCTTTTGAAGACCTTGCTGTTTTTTGTTTTGTTTTGTTTTGTTTTGTGTGTGTGTGTGTGTGTGTGTGTGTGTGTGGTACTGGGGGTTGAACCCGGGGCCTTAAAAAGTAATGAGAAAACTGAGGGAATTGACCACTTGCTTATGCACAAAGCCCTGGGTTCAATCCCCACCACCACAAAAAACAACAAAAAGCAATGAATGACCGGTGATTCTGGACACCTCCAATTTCGTAGAATTGAATTAACCTTCCATCTAATAGTTCTCTTGGCTGTCTTAGGAGCTGGCCTGCCCACCACCCCGCTTGATGTATTCTGGCTAAATACTGACAATAGCAACAACCAGCACCTGACCAAGCTTTCACTCAGGGGTCCTGACAGCCACTAACTACATCCAGTCAGCTTGTTCAGCAAAGGTGTGGTTCAGACTCTTGGCCTCCTGGGAAGCAGCTACAGGCTGGTTACCTTAGCAACAAGGTAGGTACCAGGGAGGCGTCTAGAGCCCTCGCCCTGCCCAGCCAGCCTCCCCACGGATGGCCATGGCTTAGGAAGACAGGCTGTTGGGGTCCCCATGCTGCTCTCTTGCCCTTTCATGGTCTCCAGAGAGCAGCAGGGGGTGCCCACTCCACCCCCATGATTCCACCCCTCCATGATCCACCGCATCCATGGTCGGTCTCTGCTGTGTCGCTGCCCCACCCCTTGGCTTCTGTCTCCCTGTGTGTTCTCCAGCTCCCACCTGCTTCCAAGGGTTGAGTGTCCATGTCTGCCATTCAGATTCTCTGAGGGGCTCTGACTGACAGAGCCCATCACCACCCAGTACAGGTCAACTTAGACACTGGCTGCCCTTGGGTCAGGGGGCCGTCTCTGACCCAGGCAGCTGTGGCCCAGGAGCACAGAGTCACATAGTACAGAACAGGACATGCTACAGAAGGAAGCCCTCAGAAAGGTCCTACGGGCATGGAAAGCCTTCTAAGATCTCTGGAAATCAACTCTGTCACTAACCTTCCAGCACTGGGTTGATCTACTCAAAACAGTCAGAAATAAAACAATTCAGACCCAGGCGCTAACTTAACAACCTAGGTCTGCTATTAGCTGGCAAGTTACTAAAGACCTGCATCTCTGCAAACACTGAGATGAGGCTATCGCCCAATAGTCCCAGTGAGGATGGGCTATTTCTGTTCAGAACGTATAGTCTGCTCTCAGGGGACTCCATTGCTCAGTCAGGGCATGAAACTTATTTGCAATATCCCGTTGGAATATTTTTACTCGTTGGTATATGGCAGACCAAATGTCAAAATTTCTTGAGCTATGAACAGTTGGCTAATTTTATACTTGCCTTCATCTTAAAAATTGTAATCCTCATGGAAATAAGCAGCCAAGTTTTCTTCA
Organism: Pedetes capensis; assembly: GCA_007922755.1. Taxonomy (NCBI): domain Eukaryota; kingdom Metazoa; phylum Chordata; class Mammalia; order Rodentia; family Pedetidae; genus Pedetes; species Pedetes capensis. Next base: position 41,933 of record VMDO01015092.1, on the reverse strand, counting down.
TACACAGTATATTATAGCTAGGTTCTTCCTTGTAGTTTATCCGGGCACATCATACATATATTTTTTTAAATATCCAACCTGTTTTGTAAGTGCCTTGTTTGACCCTGGCCTTGGTCATGCTGACTTCCGACTGACCACAGAAACTTATAAACCATGCTGGCTCTGCACAGATCCCAGCAAGACTTCTGCACAGCAAGCTGCAGTCGGGTTGCTTTCTTCCTCCAGCCAAGAGCTGCCTTCACCGCTCCGAGTTGGTTCCTCTCCAGCTGGCTGTTCCTGTCTCTGCTCCTCACTACTATAGTTAGTTCTCTTTTCTCCTGGGCCACCTCCTTTAAGGTCAGGTAGTGCGATGCCTCTTGACTTTAGAGGCACCAGGATGGGGACCTTTTTAATTCAGGCAAGCATTGGATAGTCTTGTCGTGTTTGTGTTTGGTTTGGTTTGCTTTAATTTCAAAAGATCTGTGTAGCTAATCTTTCCTCCATCACAGATCTTTATGTGGAAATGAAACCTTGAAAAACCACATTAAAGACTAAGTAACGAAAAGGAACTATTATCATGAAAGAAGTGGGCTGGGATTTAGCTCAGTTGGTAGAGCACTGCGCTGCAGTCTCTGAGATCCTGAGTTCAATTCCCAGCACCGCAAAAATGGGAGAAGGACCTGGCAATCCACTCCCAAGGCAATCCAGAAACAGCCATTGAAAACCCTATGAGGGTCGCTATGAGTCGGATACCGACTTGACAGTACCTAACAACAACAATTGTGAAAGAATTCAGGGAAAAGTAAGTATCAGAGGACAATTTGAAAACAAAGCTGATGTCTATACTCAGCTTTATATCAGATGCTGCATGTCACACCAAAGACACAACCAAACATTTAACCCAGTCCCGGAAGGGAGAAGGGAGAAGGCAAGAGAAGGGGACAAGAGGACGTGGGAAATATTCCCTAGTCCTCTTGCTGGCCCTGGAGCCACAGAAAAGTGAGGTACCTTGTCTAAGAATGTGCACATTTTAAGTGGCATAGCTTGAGTTTGAACCCAGGGATTTTTATTCTAAGCTAAAGTCAGTGCGTTGGCAAGAGGCCATTTCTGGAGTAAAATGGGCATACCAGTCAGCTTGTAGTTTTCATAATGATTAAGGTACAAACCTCTCTTTCTAAAGTCTGAGAGTCTCAGTCAATTGTGTCTTGTCCTTGTAGCAAATAAACCACCTCCCCCTGACCTTCTAAAGGAGGCACTGGCGGTGAGATTTGCAGTTAGTCATCAAATGGACAATTCTAGTCCCTCATTTGAAACAAAATCTTGTATAAAAAGAGTTCAACCGAGGGAAGATAAGAATGAGGTCAATATAAATGGACTAGAAATTGGGCATGTAATTGTTCTAACAAGATAGAAACAAAGACCACTACAGGAAAAGTTTCTATCTTAAACAGAACTGGAACCCAAGGACATATAGAAAAATACTACATAGTAAAAGATAGAGAAGACTTGGATGGAAAACTTAGATGGGAAGGGAAGAAGGGGGGGAAACATAGAGGAGGGTAAGGGGTAACCTATATGAATAATGCTTATCAAATTGCATATATGAAAATTGTCACAATGAAAAGCATGTCAAAATGAATCACATTATGATGTACATTAAAAATTTCTTAAAAAAAAAAAAAAAAAAAAAAAAGAGTTCAACCGCCGGGCACAGTGGCGCACGCCTGTAATCCCAGTGGCTAGAAGACGGAGGCAGAAGGATTGCAAGTTCAAGACCAGAGGCAGTCTGCATCACTTAGCAAGACCCTGTCTCAAAAAGTAAAAAAATGGGCTGGGGGTGCAGCTCAGTGATCCAGCACTTGCAGAGCATGCAAGCACAAGGTCAGCGTGGGTTCAACCCCCAGTACTGCAAAAACAAAAAAAACAAAATCAAAAAGGGTTCAAAAGAAACGGTGCCCCTCTTTCCAACGTGTTTTCTACTAGGTATTCAGTCTCATCTACTCCCAGCTTGCCATTTTTCCAGAGATTATCTCCTACTTGCCAATCTTCTCAGTATCAATATCATGCTGAGGTCTGCATGGGAGAGTGGGGATGGACTAGAAGCCGCACAGAATCAATACAGAACAGCTTCAGCAACACCAGCTTCTGAGACTGATAGGGCCATCTTTGCAAAGGAAGGAAAGGCCATGTTTAAGACTGTCTCAGTCCATTTGGACAGCTATAACAAAACACCACAGACCGGATGGCTTATAAACAACAGAACCTTGGAGAAATGTAGGGTCTTCTGAAAGCCTGAGCTCAAGGCACCAGTGTGGTGTGTCCTGGTAAGAGCCGTCTTCTAGGTTGCAGAGGGCCAGCTTTTCCTTGTATCCTCACGTGGGAGAAGGAGAGCATGCTAGCTTTCTGGCCTCTTGTTGTAATGTTAGGTGCCATCAAGTCTGGTCAGACTCATAGTGACTCTTAGGGTTTTCAATGGCTGACTGTTTCGGGATTGCCTTGGGAGTGGATTGCCAGGTCCTTCTCCCATTTTTGCGTTGCTGGGGATTGAACTTGGGACCTCAGAGACTGCAGAGCGGTGCTCTACCAACTGAGCCAAATCCCAGCCCTTCTGGCTTCTTATAGGGCACTAATCCTATTCATTAGGGCTCTATCCTTGTGGGGCATGGCCCTGCCGCTGGACTCGCTCCGGCCATGAGCGAGGTCCAGCAGCCAAAGACCCGTCTTCTGGTGAGGGGGAGCTAGGCACCCAGGAGCGGCACCACCTGGAAAGGAGGCTTATGCCTATGGCTGCTCTGAGAAGCCTTGAAAAAGGCAGGCTCAGAGGCTTCTGCCCATGGCGGCTCCTTGCTTCTTTTCTTCCCAATGAAGACTCCAAGTGCTCTGCTCCAACAGCTCTTTATTTCTTCCTTGTCTGTCCCGGTCGATGGAATGAATCCAGATTGCCCCGTATACCACCCTTATACTCTTCTGGGGTTTGTCGGGGACCAATCAGAGGCAGTTACCTCATACGGGTTTTAGCCAATCAGAGGGGATATTCAAATTTGGTTTTGTAGAAGTAGCCAATCAGGGGTGGTTCCAGAATGGTCCAATCAGGAGCCGTTCTGGGGTTTGGAAACAGCCAATCAGTGTCGAGAGGCCGGAAGAAAGGGAATAGATGCCAGAGCCATCTTGGGGAGCTCGACGACCCTGAGTTCCAGGATGTAGGGCAAAGGTGACTGCCTGGGGAATAAGCCTTAGTCCTCCAAGGGAGCCTATATAGGCCCTGGGGTGAACTGCCTCTCTAGGCAGTGCCCTACACATCTGAATGACTTAATTACCCCCCAAAGATCCTACTTCCAAATACCCTCATGTTGGGAGTTAGATTTCAATATATGAACTGAGTGGGAGGGTGTCATTCGGTCCATAACAAAGACCAAATTGTATTTGTTTTTATAACCATTTAACTATGTTGGTAGTGAAAGTATACCTTAATGTTACTTGTCAATGAAGTTGTTTTTTTCCAAGAAAAAGTTATGTTATTCTTTGAAAAAAAAAAAAAAATTTTCCTTTTGAAAAACATTACCTAGATGTTGGGGTTCACTCTGGCCCAGAGGGGTAACAGAGCTTGCCTCACAATGGGTACTTGGGGGACCCTTGGAAATAGGGAAGAGCTGGTTGTGCCAAAGAAGGACTTTGGGAGCCTTCTTGCAAACAGGAACTGAATTTATTAAGCTGCACCTACCAAGGTGAACAAAAGGCAGTACAGCACAAGGATGCTCTATGTAAGTGTCCCATGGTGTGTCTCCTGTTGCCTCTTGCAGTTCACCTTCTCTATTCTCCTCCTTCCCAAGGCAGGGGAAGAAAAGCAGAGAGCCCTTCGTGTCTTGCTTTGGAGCCTTCACCGCTTCGGAGGCCCTGGGTTTGACATGGAGTCTTGCTTGCAGTCCTCAGATGTCTTCACTGGTGGTGTTGGAGGTTGCAGGTCTCAGGAGTAGGGTATGAGGGTCAGGTTTCAAAGGGATCAGAAAGCTGGAGAACAGGGAAGGATCAAGAACATAAGGGACAAAAAGGGAAGCTAGTAGTTTCAGTGGTTTATATAGCTTCTATGAAAAGGGTGTGGACCCAGAAATGGCCAATCAGGGAATGGCTCATGCTGGGTGTGGCAGTTATATAACTACGGATTTTAAAAAGAAAAATTTTGATAAGGGGGTTAGGCATGGGCCAGGCCAATCACCAAGCTTCTTTTCTTAACCAATCAGGTGGCTCCAGGCAGCCAATCAGATTAAAGGAGGCCACATCAGAGCTGGGCTGTTTGGGGGCCATCTTGGATCACTCGATGGGAAGGGGAGGAGTAAGGGTGAACTGGGACTTGGGCAGCCATATTGGCTCTTAGTGAGCCAAACAGTTCCCAGTCCAGGTTTCTGGGTTAAGGGTGACCAGAGGTGGGAGGGGCAGGAACAGGGAAGGATCTAGGGAGGTCTTGGACCTTGGCCCGGACTGAGCAAGCCTCAACCTGGGCACCCTCCAGGTCCACCCCGGGGTTGTCCAGATAATTCCCTCCACCTAGACTATTAATTTAACAGTTTACTATCTTCCAGTTCCTTGACAATTTAGCTTGAAGCAAATTATTCAGGTATTCAAGACATCGTTAAAAAGTGGTATGTGTACAAGTTCTTTGTAAAATACAAAGCAAGGATCAAATGTAATAAGCTAATATTGATAGCAAAAATTGTATTTACTTTCTCCTCACACTGTTAATCTTCCACAAATCAAATCAATAAATACATATAGAATGTCTAGGAGAGTATCTTGCTAGAGAGGAGGAAAATAAGGGATTAGTTATGAAACAAAAGATGCAGATAAAAATTACAGACCTTGATTTGCCAAATTTCAATTACAGCCTTCTTGTCCACAAGCTACTTGGACATTTTAAGGGATACTGTCCTCTTTATGCCTGTAAAAATGATACACATCTGTACTAAGATTCATTTTGGTAATGTTAAAATGTAAGCTATTTCATTCATAAGTTATTTAGAACTCTGCTATTTGGTGCCTATAAATTTCCCTCTCAAGACACCCATTACAAATATGCTAGTTTAAAAAAAGGAAAATCTTCCTTGACTCCACATTTTACTCCAGCTGCTTCCCATTTTTCTTCTCCCCCTTACAATAAAGCTTACAAAAGAGTGCCCATGTGTGCCATCCACACTCTCAAGAGTGCCCGTGTGTGCCAACCACACTCTCTTTCCTGCCCTCAGAACTCCACACACGTCAGCAGAGAGCTGGGTCAAGATGACCTCTGCATTGCTAAATCCAGCGGCCATTTCTTGGTCTCATTTTACTTGACCTGCTAACAGCCTTTAACACTCATGGTAGCTGTCCAACCTAAACACAATCCCCACTTGTCCAAGACATGGCTCTCCAGAGCCCTCTTCCCTACCAGCTCCACTTGGTTTCCAGTACGCTTGTTTCCAACATTTCTATCGAGCCCAGGTTTCCTCTTTAGAACTCTTCCATGTATACTTTCTCCTTTGGTATCTTATCCAGTTTCATGGTTCTAGCTACAGGTCTAATTGCTGATAACTCCCAAATGGGGAATGGCTGTATTTTCCTCTTTTGAATTCCTGATTCAGACATCTGACTGCCTCTGGTTGTTGTTAGGTGCCGGCGAGTCAGTGTCCGACTCATAGTGACCCTATATATAACAGATGAAACACTATTGTGCTTCTCTGCTGTTCATAGGGTTTTCAGTGGCTGATTGTTTTTTGGGAGTGGGTTGCTGAGTCCTTCTGTCAAGCCTTCAGCACTTGGTGTTCCCAAGCAGTCTCCCATCCAAGCACTAACCAGGCTCAACCCTGCTTAGCTTCCGAGATCTGACACACAGTGGTACAGCTGCCTATTGGGCATCTCTATTTGGATTTCAAACAGGAATCTCAAACATACCCTGAACCCAAAATAAACTCCTGATAGTTCCTTCTGCCCCCCACCTACCCCTAACAAAATCCCTATTGCTTCTACTAGTTAATTCACATTTATTTCAAGACTTGGAGTCAATGGCTGCATAGTTTTTTTCTTCTTTTTTTTTAAAGAGATAGTTTATAAAAATAGAGCCTCCAAAGGGAAAATAAGCAACACTTCCAAATAAGCCATGGGCCAAAGAAGAAATCAACAGGGAATTATAAAGCGTTCTGAATTGAATAAAAATGAAAATACAGCACATCAAAATTTGCGAGATTCTACCAAAGCAACACTCAGTGGAAAATTACAGCACTATATGCATATATTATAAAGAAGAAAGCTTTCGTATCAATAACCTCAACTTCTACCTTAAGAGAAAAAAGGAGAGCAAATTAAGCCTGAAATAACCAAGATAAAAGAAATAATAGTGTAGAAACCAGTAAAATAAAAGCCAGAAAACGTAAAGTCAATGAAATCAAAAGCTAACATTTGAGAAACCAAATAAACTTGATAGGAAGTCTAAGCAGTGTAGTTGGGGGAAAAAAGCAGAGAAGACACAAGTTACTAAGAGCAGGAATGCCCCAGATGGTATCACGATAGATTCTATGAAGAAAAGGCTGCTAAACAGTATGAACAACTTTATACTAACATTTTCGACAACTTAGATGAAATAGACAAGTTTCTCAGAAGACACAAACTTTCAAAGCTCATTCAAGAGGAAATGTTGTTGTTAGGTGCTATTGAGGCAGTGTCTGACTCATAATAACCCTACATACGATGGACAAAACAATATTGTCAGTGCTTCTCTGCTACTCATAGGATGTTCAATGGCTAATTTTTTGGTGGGGCAGGGGAGTAGGTTCCCAGGTTCTTCTCCCAAACCTCCAGCACTTGGTATTCCCAGGTGGTCTCCCATCCAAGTACTAATCAGGTCCAACCCCGCTTAGTTTCCAAGATCTGGTGGGATCAGATACCACATTGGTACTGCTGCAGGCTCAAGAAGAAATAGTCAACACAAATAGCCCTTACCTACTACAAAGACTTAAAGTTATAAACTTCACACACACACACACACACACACAAAATTTTCAGGCTTTTTCACTAGGTATGGTGGTGCATACCTATAATTCCAGGGACTTGGGAGGTAGAGGCAGGAGGATTATTCAAGGGCAGAGGTAGTCTGCATAATTTAGTGAGACCCTGTCTCAATTTAAAAAGTAAAAAAGGGGCTGGGGGGTGCCAACAATTTATGAAAAGAATAATAAAACATGACCTAGTGGAGTCATATGGAGTCAATAAAGAAGTGTAGGGTTGTGCTAACATATATGTGTGTGTATATGTATAAAGGGGGGCTGGGATTTAGCTCAGTTGGTAGAGTGCTGTGCTGTAGTCTCTGAGGTTCTGAGTTCAATTCCCAGCACCACAAAAATGGGAGAAGGACCTGGCAATCCACTCCCAAGGCAATCCGAAACAGTCAGCCATTGAAAACCCTATGAGGATCGCTATGAGTCGGATACTGACTCGACGGCACCTACCAACCAACAATATGTATAAAGAGGGCTTGCAAAGTGTCAGGCCCCGGGTTCTGTTCTCTAGTACCACAAAAAGATAAAAAAAAAAAAAAATGAAAGGAAAGTAAAGGAAAAAAAGAAAAAAAGAAAAAGAAAAAGGAGATCTACAATGATCCACATGTTATGAGCAAGCCAGGGCTTCAACTCTGATAAGTACATTAAAGAATAAGCGTATTGAGGGTGAAGACATGGGAAAAGTTCAGGGGAGATATGGAAACTGGAAACGAGAACCAAATGGAAATCCCAGATCTGAAAAATACATTATCCAATTTTTTAAGTTATTGAAAGACACAGGGAAAAATACTAAGAACCTCAATGACTGGTAAGATACTCTCAAGCAGTCTAATATGTAACAGGAGAGTCCCCGAGTTGAGAGGAGAGGATATGAATAGAGAAAGCACTTGAAGAAACAGGAACTGGAAAATGTTTCCAAACTGGATGAGAACCAGCAACTCACAAATGTAGAAGCTCAGTAAACCTCAAACACCGTAAAAGCAGAGAAAACTATGCATAGACACATCATAGCCAAACTGCTGAACACCAGAGAGAAAGAGCAATTGTTGAAAGACAGAGGGAACACAGTGAGGGAACAGCAATACGACAATAGCTCGTTTCCCATCAGAAAGAAAAAATGGAGGCTGGAAGAAAACGGAACATCTTTAAAGTAGAAAAAAGAAAACACACTGTCTGCTTAAACTTCTACATCTAGTGAGAATCTCTTCAAATCTGAACAGAGGAGAGTAGAGCAAGGGAAGGTTTTGTGGTGGTGCAGCTGCTCTATACCTGGGCCTGTTGTTGTTGTTGTTGTTAGGTGCCCTCGAGTCATGTCTGACTCACAGCGACCCTCATAGGGTTTTCAATAGCTGTTTGTTTCCGGATTGCCTAGGGAGTGGGTTGCCACGTTCTTCTCCCATTTTTGCGGTGCTGGGAATTGAACTCGGGACCTCAGAGACTACAGAGCAGCGCTCTACCCACTGAGCTAAACCCCAGCCATACACATGTCATAAAGTGGAACAGAACTCCATCAACACACGCAATGAGTGCAGATAAAACGGGTGAACTCTGAATGAGGCCCGTGGAGTTCAATCTGGGTCTTGGTATTACTTATATAAGGTGTACCTATTGGGAAAATGGTGCTATTTTTGAAACTATATGTTAATCTGTGACTGGGATTTAGCTCAGTTGGTAGAGCACCGCTCTGCAGTTTCTGAGGTCCCGAGTTCGATTCTCAGCACCACAAAAATGGAGAAGGATGTGGCAACCCACTCCCGAGGCAATCCTGAAACAATCAGCCATTGAAAACCTTATAAGGGTTGCTATGAGTCGGACACGACTCGATGGCACCTAACAACAACAACAATGTTAATCTATAATCTTCAAAATATAAGTTAAGAGCCTGCAGCGGTAGCCCTGTGGCATCTGATCCCGTCAGATCTCGGAAGCTAAGCAGGGTCGGGCCTGGTTAGTACCTGGATGGGAGACCGCCTGGGAACACCAGATGCTGTAGGCTTGAGAGAAGGACCTGGCAACCCCCTCCCAAAAATCAATCTGCCATTGAAAACCCTATGAACAGCAGAGAAGCACTGATAATCGTGTTCCCCCTGTTGTACAGAGGGTCACTATGAGTCGGATACCGACTTGACGGCACCTAACAACAATAAGTTAAGAGAATAAAATACATTTCAGATAAAAAAAAAAAGTGCTGAGAGAATTTGTATCCAAGAGGCTACAAGAAATGCAAAAGGAAATTCTTCAGATGGGAGAGAAATGGCACCCAACATTATTCCCTCCCCCTTCCGTGGGGCTGCGTAGGGTGACTTCCTTCCTAAGAGCACAGTAAGAAAAAGGAGAGAGAAGAAAACAGAAGAGAGACTTCACGGTGAAGAAATGCGACACTGTACTTCAGCCAGGTGATCAAGGTAACATCAGTAGCAACAAATCATGTTGATAATAAGTGTCCTTAACATGGTGTGACAAAAAGGGCCCTCCACCTCAATCTTCCTCCCAAACCTAAATGCCCCAGCTAGACCTGAGAGAAACATCCCACAAATCTCAACTGAGGGACATTCTACAAAACACCTGACCAATATTCCCCAAAAAGCTGGAGAAACTGAGCGGGGTGCAGTGGTGCACACCTGTCATCCCAGCAGCTTGGGAGGCAGAGGCAGGAGGATCACAAGTTCGAGACCAGAGGCCGTCTGCGTAACTTAGCAAGACCCTGTCTCAAAAGGTGAAAAAAATGGGCTGCGGGTGCAGCTCAGTGGTCCAGCTCTTGCAGAGCATGCAGGCGCAAGACCCTGGGTCCAACCCAGTACCACAAAAAAAAAAAAAAAAAAAAAAGCTGGAGAAACTGTCACAGGCAAGAGGAGTTGAAGGTGACAAAAGCAACACATCACATTATGAACGCCAAACAGGGAAGGCAACACCGCCAAAGCTTCCCTGCTGTGATGCCTCATGCGCCAGTCATGACATGCCACCATCACACAGTCTGAGGGAGGGTGCCACGCTCTGGCCTTACCCAACGGACTAGCAAAAGCTCCATTATTTTACTTCTAAATAAAAATGTTTTGAAAAATCATTCCACTTTTTCTCCCTGCACGCCAACAGAAGCAACTCCCTACAGCCCACCCTGCTGGCTAGACTCTAACCCTGACACAACTCTTCACGTAAGCTGAAGCGGCAGGGATCTGCCCCTCGGTTGTTAATTGCATCTTTCTGTGGCTTACGAACACTGTGACTAAACGCCACATCTAAGGCTTCTTTGAATAACATACCTAATCCCAGGTGCACGGGCACAAGCTATCATCTCTTTTATTGCAAGGAATCTGCCTCGTGCTCTTCCTGACCATCCCCCAGGTGCCTTCACCCAGGTTCTTAGAAACCAGCCCCGTGCGTTCTGCTCCAGCATCTTCCCTGGCCCCTGAGACAGCAACTCCGGGAGACTTGCTTTGTGGGGCACGGTGGCCTTCCGCTGTTGAAAGTTCCTACTGGGACCATTCAGTCCGGGTACTATGGGGGTGCCAGCTTTATCTGCAGCCCCGCAGAATCCAGATTGGAACGTTTGATAAAACTTTCTTGATGATTTGAGGCACGTTGGTGTATTAGTTTCCTGGGTCTGCTATAACAAAGTATCACAAACTAGGTGGCTTAGAAACAACAGACATTTATTGTCTCCCAGTTCTGGAGGCTAAAGGCCAGCGATGCAGGTGTTGGCAGGGCCACGCTCCCTATGAACACTAGAAGCTGGGGTGCTTCCTTGCACCTCCCCGTTTCAGGTAAACCCAAGAGCTCCTTCGCTTTGGCAGCAACACTCCAATCTCTGGAACTTGGATCATCTTCCTTCCACATCTCTCTCTCTCTTCTTATAAGGTCACCAGTCATATTGGCCTAGGGCCCGCCCCCCTCCAGCATGACCCCATTTTAACTCAGATGGAATACCTGCAGCAGCCTCTATTTGCAAAAAGATCAAATGGCCATGGGGTAGGGCTTCAACCTATCGTTTTTGGAGAACACAGTTCAACCCATAGTGGTTGAGAACAATTTACAACTGCATAGCCCTAGACTTGTCTGCAGAGGTCCTTGCTAAGCCAACTTTCTTTTTTTTTCTTTCTTTTTTTTTTCTTTGTGGTGCTGGGGGTTGAACCCAGGGCCTCATGCCTGCATGCTCTGCAGGTACTGGACCACTGAGCTGCTCCCCCAGCCCATGTTTTTACTTTTTGAGACAGGGTCTCGCTAAGTTACCCAGACTGCCTCTGGTCTCCAACTTGTGATCCTCCTGCCTCCCCGTCCCAAGCCACTGGGATTACAGATGTGCGCCACCGCACCCAGCTCTAAGCCAACTTTCTTTGACATACATGGGTGCCTCCAGGGATTTGGGGCTGGCGCACTCCACTTTCCTCCTCTGGGAGCACCCCATGAACCTCTATGCCTCAGGGAGTGGACCAGGCCTCTGCTTCAAGGTCAGGATTTTCTTTGATCCCAATGGAAGCTAGAGGACTTGCCTCCCCCAGGATGACTGTCATCCTAAAATGCTGAGGGCAGGACCACCATTTCCCTGCAGAGGACACCCCTCTCCCTCATCCGCAGCAGTGAGAGCTGTTCCTTTGACTTCAACAAATTGACTGTAGAGCCAAATGACCTAAGCGTGTTTCCCCAGATCTGTGTTGTTTGATTTGGAGCATCTTATGTGAACCATGACAAATCAGTCTGACTTGACTTTTGCCAAGATTCAGACCTGTCTAACTCTCCTCCAGTCTTCACTCATCACACATTGAACAAACAAAACAACAGCAACAAAACCCCTTGGTGTCTAACTTTAGGTGTCACCTTTTCCCATGCAAAATAACTTCACAAATATTCTTTTGGTAAGAACAGACATAGTAGTGGTTTTTATTCTTAGTCTAACCCATTGATAGGGAAGAAAAGTTTTGTATGTTACTTTTGGGAATTAAAAAAAAAATGTTGCAACTATAAATCTGATGTCAGTGGTTTTGGAAATGCTCATAGAAAGCCGATAAAAAAGCCGGGCGTGGTGGTGCATGCCTGTAATCCCAGCGGCTCAGAAGGCAGAGGTAGGAGGATTGCAAGTTCGAGACCAGAGGCAGTCTGCAGAATTTAGCGAGACCCTGTCTCAAAAAGTAAAAAAAAAAAAAAAAGGGCTGGGGGCACAGCTCAGTAGTCCAGCACTTGCAAAGCATGCAGGCGTGAGGCCCTGGGTTCAATCCCCAGTACCGCAAAAAAAAAAAAAAAAAAGAAAAGAAAAAGAAAGAAAGAAAGAAAGCTAATAAAAATACAACAATATCAGACAGATTAAGCCTCCGATAACTGCCATAGCCCCCAACACCAGAGGGGTGGGCCCGCAGACGCCTACTGGCCAAGCAGCGTGTGTAACATGAACTACTCATTCAAGGGTTGTTGTTGTTGTTAGGTGCTGTAGAGTTGGTGTCTGACTCATAGTAACCCTACATACAACAGACAAAACACTATTGTCAGTGGTTCTCTGTTATTCATAGGGTTTTCAATGGCTGATGGTTATTTTGGGAGTGGGCTGTCAGGTCCTCCTCCCAAGCCTACAGCACCCGGTGTTCCCAGGTGGTCTCCCATCCAAGTACTAATCATGTCCAACCCTGCTTAGCTTCCGAGATCTGAGGAGATCAAATGCCACAGTGATATGGCTGCAGGCCACTCAAAGGTTAGTGGTAATTAATTGAACCAATTATATCCTCTCTCTGGGAATTCTGATGGAGGACTTTTGAGTTCTTAGCTCACATGGAAAAGAAAGCCAAAAAGCATGCAGAGAGAAAGGAGCATGCAGAAGCCAGGAGATTGCAGTCCTGAATTAGCAAACCTTGCAGAGGAGCTGGCTGGAGGCAGCAGACCTCCCAGACGCTTAAAAAGCTAAGGAGTTATCTCAATCAGTACTTGGGACACAAAAGCAAGCCCACTTCTCTGACTGTAGCCAGATACTTTTATGTGAATGAATACCATTTATCCCTATCATTTTAGGTAATCTGAGTCACTTTTTAAACCAATCAATTCTCTACTCTGGAATAAAGGAATCTTCTAAATTCTTGGATCTGACATTGAAGGCTTTAAGACAGCAACTGGAAAATCTCCTGCATGATTTTATTCTTTATAACTGTGCTTCTCAATCTAGCTTACTAATACTCCCAGCCTACGGCAGTGCTTTCAAACGTTTTGAGGCAATTCAAAGTAAGAAATATATTTTAAACGGATCCCACTACACAATGCACATATAGCTGTTGCATAAAAGCCAAAGGAACACAGAAGGATCACAGTAAATTCTGTGAACCAGGAGCTTATTGGGGGCGTGGGTTGTTGTTGTTAGGTGCCGTCGAGTTGGTATGCGACTCATAGCGACCCTCATAGGGTTTTCAATAGCTGACTGTTTCGGGATTGCCTTGGGAGTGGATTGCCAGGCCCTTCTCCCATTTTTGTGGTGCTGGGAATTGAACTCGGGACCTCAGAGACTGCAGCTCAGCGCTCTACCCACTGAGCTAAATCCCAGCGTGGTAACACTTAGCATTTACATATAGCTCAAAAGTGGGCTGGGATTTAGCTCAGTTGGTAGAGGGCTGTGCTGCAGTCTCTGAGGTCCCGAGGTCGATTCCCAGCACCGCAAAAATGGGAGAAGGACCTGGCAATCCACTCCCAAGGCAATCCCGAAACAGCCAGCCATTGAAAACTCTATGAGGGTCGCTATGAGTTGGATACCACAAAAGATTTATTGTGGGTCATAGTTTCAGAGATTTCAGTCCACGGTCACTTGCTCCATTGCTATGGGCCCGTGGTGGGGCAGAACATCCTGGTGGCAGGAGGGCGTGGGAGAGCAAAGCTGCTGATCTCATGGCAGCTAGGAAGCAGGGAGCTCCGCCAACATCCCTTGGGAAGCTGCACCACCATCAAGACCTACCCTCAGCTAATCGCTCATCTCATATAACAGCATCATGTGCAGCTAGGGAAGGAGGGGCTAGTGACTGGCCCCTCAAAGGAGAGTCTTATGGGGGGGGCGTCTCAGGAGGGTCTCATGACTCATCTGCTGCCCTGCCTTCAAAGCAGAAAGTTGGTGGCTCCATTACCCTTACTAGGCCTAGCTAGGCTGTATAGCTAGGCTGTATGTCGTTGTTGTTAGGTGCAGTCCAGTCGCCATCTGACTCATAGCGACCCTCATAGGGTTTTCAATGGCTGATTGTTTCGGGATTGCCTTGGGAGTGGGTTGCCACGTCCTTCTCCCATTTTGCGGTGCTGGGAATTGAACTTGGGACCTCAGAGACTGCAGAGCAGTGCTCTACCAACTGAGCTAAATCCCAGCCCTGCTACGCTGTATAGTTTTGCTCATTTCATTGCAATGTCTGCGGGGCAAAATTCTCCTGAGGTCATTTCAGGTGCTCTGTACTAAGATGGCCAAAACGGTTATCATTATGCCCAGCTCAGAGGAACTAGTTACACTATAATAGCATATCTATAAATAAATATGCCCAACACACTTACAAATACCCTTACTATGCATAGCATATGATTTTCTATTGTTCTTCTATTTTTTAAAAAGGTAACACCCGCTAAACTGATTTTACAACTCAACAAGAAATTCAGTGCCATCAGATATATGTAAATGATAAGTGTTACCTACGCCTCTATAAGTAATCCCAATAAGCTCCTGGTTCACAGTTTACTGTGATCCTTCTGTGTTCCTTTGGGGACATCCAAATCTACAGGACAAACATGACACCTTCTTCTGGAGTCCATTTTAAGACCTTAATTTTTAAGATATTTACACAGGGCTGGGGATGCAGTTCAGTGGTAGAATGTGTGCCCAGTGTGTGCAACACCCTGGGTTCCATCGATCCCCAGCACCACAAATAGAAAACTAAAAAGAAATTTAAATGAATTAAACAGGAGAAGGCAAAAGTCATTAAGATAAAACAGAATTTCAAAGGAATATCCCTTCCAACTGGGTGCCCAGAGCTTCAAGGTACAGACTCCCAAGGAGGCAAATGCCCACTTTGCCTCCCATCGGGGGACCTCGGTGGGAAACATGGAAGGTGTGTGCCTCAGGCTCTGTGCTCCAATTCCCTAAGGCCATCTATAGAAGCAGTCACCTCCAAATCTTCATACTCATGAGTCCAAGGCCTGCCATTCACTCAGCTTCCTGGGGTTCACTCCTCTCCCCCACTTATTGGGGAAGGGCCATGACTGGGTGGCGCGTGGGGGTGGCATGAAGGGTGACTGTCCCCCTCAGAATAGCACAGGTCCACGTTGTCAAACACCCCAAGAAGAACAAGGGCAGATTCACAGAGGTGGTAGGATGTCTGCTTGTTCAGCAACCACCAAGGTCAAGCATGTCTGCGATGCACCACAGCGTCCTGTCCTGGTCTCTCAATGGCACAGTCATTTCCTCAGGCCTGGCTTTCAAGTTGACTTTCATGACCTAGGCCCCCAGGGGGTTGGCTTCCCTTCCTGTCCTCCAGCACGAGGCTGTCCCAACCCCGGTCCCCTAGTTCTCCTGGGAGGAAGGGTTTGTCAATGTGCCTTTTCTTGAAAATATGTCAGCATTCCCATTTCAGGCGTGGCCCGCCCACAGCAGACAGCGACAGCCTCCTGCCTCTCTACAGCGCCCCCGACAATGGCTGCCTTTCCAATTTGCCTACTGAAGCAACTGCAAGAGCCTTTAAAGTTAAAAGACGCGCTGGCTCTCGTAACAGGGTTCCCACGCAGGCGCTATTTCCTGCGAGGTGCGTGGAGCTCCGCGTGTCACAGAATCGACACCAGAACTGGCAGTGTGTTCAATGAAATTCCTGACATTTTGAATTAACACAGATTCCACCCTTCCCACGGCCCTTCAGCCACGAATGACGCTCAGTCACCACCCACATCAAGGCCAGACTAACGAACGCTAATATAACAAGGCAGGAACTAAAAAGAAAAAAACGCAGGTGCCAGCCAACCCACAGCCAGCCGCCAACGGCCACGCGCCTCGCGCCTTTTAAGGGCGCGGCGGGCGCGAGTCAGCCAACCGCTCACCGTCCCGCCAATCACATTGCCTCCCGCCACTTGCCCCGCCCCAAGCTCCGCCCCGCCCAATCACGAGGGAGCTAGATTTTTCTCTCTGTCTGCGCGTCTCCCGCCCGCGCCCACCGGCTGGCAGTTCAAAGCTTTCCAACCTCGCGGGCGCCCAGCCCCTAGATCTTAGCGGGATATATTTTTAGCAACCAGGCGAGCAGCCCCGCCTCCGACTCCGCCCCTTCGCCACCCCCAATGGGAGACGGAGTTTCCACGCGTCATCGCGCGGGCAGGCAGGAGCTGCCCAATCAGCTGTCGGGGAAAATTGGCGTAATTAAAAGGCGGCGGAAGGAGGTGGGAGGGTCATGACGCAGCGAGTTTTAGTCGTGACTTTTCCGGCCGCGTCTCGGCGTCCCCCTTTTTTCCCTTTAAAGTAGAACGTTCCCAGACGCGCTCCCCTCGCCCTCGGTGGGGCGGAGGCGGCGGCCGCGGCGGCGGGAGGAGCGGCGCTGACGCGGGCCGGCGGGGCGGGGGCCCGGCCGCGCGCGCGGAGTCACGTGGGCGTGTTGTGGGGGGAGGGGCGCCGTCGCGCGGTCGGTTCCGGGCGGTTGGGCGCGCAAGCGAGCGAGCGAGGAGAAGAGGAGGCAGCCGCGCCCGCCGCCGCCCTGCTCTGTATGCCGCTCTTGGCCGGCGCGGCCGAGTCCAGTCGCAGCAGCGGGGGCCGCCGTCGCCGCGGTTGATGTGGTTGGGCCGGGGCTGAGGAGGCCGCCAAGATGCCGCAGTCCAAGTCCCGGAAGATCGCGATCCTGGGCTACCGGTCTGTGGGTGAGTGGCGGCGGCGGCGCCGCGCGGCCTCCCGCCGCCGCCCGGCTCGGGGGCCTCGCCCCAGCACCGGGACGCGGCCGGGCCTGCGAAGTTTGGGGGGCCCCGGCGCGGCCATGTGGCGGGCGGGCGCCGCGCGGTTTCGTAACCACCATCTTGAACGGAGGCGGTGGCGGCGGCGGCGGCGCGGGGCGAAGGGTGCGGGGCCCCGGCGCCCTCCCGGGGCTGCGCAGACAGGTGGCGGCGGGGAGTCCCGGCTCCGTCCGGGGCGAGGCGCTCCCCGGGAGCCCGCGGCGCACCTGTCTCCCCGCCGCGGCGCCGCGCGCCCTCGTGGCCGAGCCCAGCTGGCCGCTCCGCTCCCTCCCCCGGTGAAATAAAGTCCGGGGGTTTTTTAACAAAGGAAACGGCACCTGGGCTCTTTCTGCCCCTGCTGAAGTTGAGCCTTTTCGAGAAAACCGGGGGCTGGGGGCACGTTTGCCTGCCGGGGGTGGGTGTCCCAGCGAAGAATCCCAGGAGAGCCCCCAAAACAGACCTCGGGGCAGCCGCCCGCGGCCGGAGTAGGGAAGGAGAGGGAGAGACGTTTCGGGACGCCCCGCTGTCCTATTTTTTCTTCGGGAGGAAATAAGGCCAGGTGCTCGTAACCAGGCTGTCCAAGTAGTTCAGAAGTCTTTTTTATTTTCTGTTTTTTCCCCAGGCGGCCGGCACAGATTTGAAACTGTTTCCGGCAGTCGCCTTTTTTTGCCGGGTGGAGGTGGTCCGGGGTGCGGGGGAGGCGGGCGGGGTGTCAACACGAGCACGTTTCGGTCCGTCTCGGGAGGAAGCGGAACGATCGAACTTGACCGGGCTTCTGGGTGAGGCTTTGTCGCCTCCCACCCTGAGCAGCCTGGGAAAATCGCATTCATCTTTTTCGTACTGTGTTTAAGAAGCAACTGTAAAGAAAATGTGCTCTCGGCGGCGGGGCGGGGAGGAGGGGGGGAAAGCGAGCGTGTGGAGTGCGACTTGCGGAAGGAGGTAACCGTCACCGCCACCGGGAGGCTTGTGAGCAACTCTCCTTAGGCGCTCTCTCTTTTTTTTTTTTTTTTTTTTGCGGTACTGGGGGTTGAACCCAGGGCCTCGCGCCTGCATGCTCTGCAAGTGCTGGACCACTGAGTTGCACCTCAGCCCATTTTTTTTACTTTTTGAGACAGGGTCTGGCGAAGTTACGCAGACTGCCACTGGTCTCGAACTTGCGATCCTCCCGCCTCCGCCTCCCGAGCCGCTGGGATTACAGGCGTGTGCCACCACACCCGGCCTCCTTAGGCTCTCTGTTCTGCTTCCTCACCCCTACTTTGTTTCCACCGCCCGTGCCAGGGTCTGTGCTCTTTGACCAAGATCGGCTGCGGGATGCTTACTCATTCTTTTGCCATCTCTCAAGGGCTGGGGGGAAATCGCTGGGGATGGGGCAGGAGATCAGAGGCTGAGAGGTTTCAGATACGGGGTACCAAGAGTCATAGGGGTAACCGGTTCTATGGTGCATTGCTGAGAGAGGTAAATAGTATCGGGGAAGAGCTATAGCCTTAAAGTAGCCGTGCATCACATTGAGGTTTTTCACGTCTCTAACAGTTCACTTCGCAGATGTCGGTGTGGAACACTGTATAACCTTTGTTGGTGGTTGGAATCACCATACTTCTCTCTCTTATCCATGTTTCCTCTGCATTTTGGAAAGTGGGTCTGTGACATAGCCTGGCTCTTGAGTGAGCTCACTCTAATCAGATACATAATGTCAACTAATTGAAGATAATTAGACCCTGAATGATCAAGTTACAGGTGACAAGTACCTGTGCTACCAGATTTCAGATAATGTCCTGAAAATCTGGACTTACCTCTTGAAAATTTTGAAATGGTGATTCTGGTCTTCAGTAAGTCTGGTGTTTCAGGATAAAACTTTTATCAGTGTTTTTCTAAAGAAGTTCCTTATGCCCAGTAGAAATCCATTCAGTTGTATCTTCTTTCTAATTGGCATTCTCCTAACCACCACTCTGTGCCCGCCACCCCTTAGCCATTTCTTCAGAAACATTTATTGTAAGCTGCTGTTGGTTAAATGCTGTGTGATCCTGCAGTGGGATGCAAGGTAACTTGTAGAACCTATTTTTTTTGCCCTCAGTATGTCATATTTCTGCAACCTGTTCTGTTTTTTCCATATTTATTTCAAGCATAGTGATGATTAAAAGATATTTTGGAGGGGTTAAATTACTCTCAGTCTTGCATTTGGTTTAAAAGTTGTTTTCCTTTATTATGAACTGCAATATTTCAGATTGTGGAGTCTTTCTCGGGGGAAGTAGGGTTGGCGTTTTGCCAGCATGAGTCTATCTGCTAGCTACCCTTCCAAGAATTATTTTCTGTTTGAACTTCTTGGAGCTTACCAATGCGGAATTGTGCCATTCTAGAGAAGTCGGAGTGTGTTTCTAGGTTGCAATATTTTGTGATTCTAAACTATTGTCATGTTGATTGGTGATAGTGTCATAGACATAGGCTCATCTAGAAATCACACCTTTTTTAGAATGTTCTCTTGATTCAATCTTATGACATTTTGAGCAGACTTTTTAGATAGTGAAATACCGTGGTTGTCTTACTATTTGCCTTTCCTATTTTGTTTTTTGGAAACATCGATAAAATTACCATTAGGAAAAATATAGTTTGTCAGTAACTTGTGCAGTTTTTTTCCCTGTGGATTTATTCTGGAAATTTCATATAAATGGAATCATATATGTGGTCTTTTGTGACTGACATCTTTCGCTTAGCATATTTTCAAGCTTCGTCAGTATTGTAGCATATATCAATACGTCATTCCTGTTTATTACTGAAGAGTATTCTGTTATGTGAGTTCAGCACATTTTGTTTATTCATTTGTTAGTTGGATATGAGAATTGTTTCTGCTTGTTGTTGTTATTAGGTGCTGTCGAGTCGAGTCCGACTCAGCAACCCTATGTACAGCAGATAGAAACACTTGCCGATTCGGTGCCAGGCAAACAATCTTATTTATGTTTAAGCCCATTGTTGCAGACACTGTGTCAATCCATCTGGTGGAGGGTTTTCCTCTCTTGTTTCTGCTAGTTGGCTATTATGAATAATGCTGTTAATGAACATTCCTGTACAGACTGTTATGTAGGTACGTGTCTTCATTTGTCTTGGTGGTTTTCCTAGGAGTGGAATTGCTGGGTCATATTGCATCCTTCTTAACATTTTGAGGAACCATTGAACTGTTTTCCAAAGCCGCTCACTAACACTGTGTTAAGGCTGCAGCTTTTCTCCATCCTCACCAATTCTTGTTATATGATCTTCTTGGTTTTAGCCACCCCAGTGGGTATGAAGTTGTATTTACAATTTGTAAATAATTTCTTCCATATCTGTGGGTTGTCTTTTCGAGTGTGTGTGTGTATACCTACACGTGTGTGGGGAGCTGAGGATTGAACCTAGGGCATTGCACATGCTAGCCACTCTACCAATTAGCTGCATCCCCAGCCCCTTTTCACTTTCTTGGTGATGCTCTTTACCCTTTGACCACCAGTGTGACACAGGTCAAAAAGTAGGTATGAATTTGACAAAATCAAGAAAGGGGTGGCAGAGTATTTTACAAACTTGCATTATGCATTCTAATTATGTTGCTAATCATGTTCTTGTTTTGCTCATTGTAGTGAAGAGTTTCTAGAGATAAAATACTTACTGTCATATATTTTGATTTGAATTTGGTAGCCAAAGGGTTAAAAGAAAAAGCATGTGGCCATCAAGTTATCCCAGCCTCTTTTGTTATAAGACCATACCTTCCTCATGGAATTCCTTTGTGGAAAATGAAGTGACCATAAACTTATGGGCTTGTTTCAGGACTCTCCCATGCCATCTGTTTATCTGTCCTCAGTACCACACAGTCTTGATCACAGTACTGTAGTGTGATAGTTTTGAAATAGGGACATGCAAGTCTTCTAACTTAATTCTTTGTCAAAATTGTTTTACCTATTCTAAGTCTCTTGTATTTTTATATGAATTTTATAACTAGCTTGTCATTCTCTGCCAAAAAAAGCAACTGGTATTTTGATAGGGTATTTTACAGTTTTAAAAGAATCTTTTTAATGATTGACTTTAAAAACAACACATTCTTGTATCTCGACTTGCATTCATTCCATTACGATATGTTATTTTAATGAAGTGTAAGGTGAAAATCCAGACTTGCACGTGTATAGACAAAAACGGGATGAGTGGTGGATTTTTCTTTGTGTTTGTTTTGAAGCAGTAAGGGTTTGAATTCAGGGCCTCCAATATGCTAGGCGGGGCTGGGATTTGGCTCAGTTGGTAGAGTGCTGCGCTGCAGTCTCTGAGGTCCTGAGTTCAATTTCCAGCACCGCAAAAATGGGAGAAGGGCCTGGCAATCCACTCCCAAGGCAATCCGGAAACAGTCAGCCATTGAAAACCCTATGAGGGTCGCTATGAGTCGGATACCGACTTGACGGCACCTAACAACAACAACAACAACAATATGCTGGGCAGGTGCTCTATCATTGAGCTGCATCCTCAGCCCTTTGTTTACTTTTTATTTTGAGACAAGATCTCACTAAGTTGCAGAGGCTGCCTCTGGCCTCAAAGGTGTGATCCTCCTGCCTCAAACTCCTGATTCGCTGGGATTACAGGCATGTGCCACAGCACCGATGGGGATTAGTGTTTTCATAGCTTTTTTAAATAATTGTGGACATTTGCTACTCACCAAAACCACTAAGTGATAGCTGCTTGGTTAATTGCAGTATGCAGTCTACAGTCTTACAGATTAAATTGTCTTATTGTGTTACATTAAGCTCCATTGCTCTGCTTTACTCTTTGAATGGATCTTCCACCCTTGTCTGATTTTGTAATGTCATAGCTTGGTCATTGGTTCATTGTTATGCAGATCTTCCATGTGTTGATACGTTTTAATGTACAAATCTTTTCAGATTACATTAGTAAATATCACCACCAATCTCAGAAAAATCTAAGTTGAGATGCTGTTAAAAGCTTTGCAGAATTCTAATGTACCCCTCAAGTGTTCAGATTTTACTTTTGGCAATGTTCTGCCAGTTTGTGCTTGAATTGATGATCTCGTTTCATTAATTTCCAAAAAAAAAAATCTGCCAGATACCCGCATTTGAAATAATGATAGTTTGTCGTCATTCTTTTTGGTTTTTTGAGACAAGGCCTCTGTAGATGGAGCTGGCTTGAAATTCACTATGTAGCCCAGGCTGGCCTTGAACTCAGGGAGATCCTCCTCCCTCAGCCTCCCAAGTAGCTGGTACTACAGGCATGTGCCATATCACCTGGCTTTGACATCATTCTTGCAAATAAAAAGAAGGTGTGATAAAAATAGCATATACTTTTTCTCAAACAGTTGCTTAAATGCCATCTCTTGGAGACAACAGTCATATTTCACTACATAGCACAGGTGCTTTATTGGTGTATCCTGTTTTGTCATGCAGACTGTTAAACAGACGTGTACCCAAGGGTCAGGATTCAGTAAACTTAATCATTTTTGCTGCTTTCTCAAGGACATTAAGTGAAAGCAGCTTTTTCCCCCCTTCTGTGAGTGTGTGGCAGTGAAGAGCAAAATGATTTGCCACTCCATTTGTAACTACTGTCTTGATTTGTGCTATGGAGTGCCAAGCTAGCAGTTTTATCCCTTTAATGCAAATATGAACATAGTAGGAAAGGCAAGTAATATCTTAGTACTGTTAGGAAGATAGTTTTGACCTCATGAGCCCCTGAAAAGATTCCTAAGACCACACTTGGGAGAGCCATCGAACTGTAATGTGCTAGGATCCTCCTTCCCACTGTTGGGCAAAGTGGAGCGAGGCTGCATCCTAGATGCTGTTGCAGGGATGCGCAAGAGCCTTCTAGGAAGTAGAGGCTCTGTAGCATTGTAAAAGACAAGGGTGGTGAAGCAGGAAAGAGCTTGAATGAGAACGGAAGGAAGTAGGGGGTGGCAAGAACATGAGGTGGGCGTAGGAAATGAAGTTGGAAAGGGAGTCATGAGCTGCATTATGCAGGGCCTTGTGTGAACTTTGGGGAATCACTCATTCTGAGAAGTGAGCATTGCCTTGCAAAAGGATTCTGAGAGTTTAGGTAGCTGTATACTCGTTCACTTGACTTCTGGTTGCCATGCACTTTGGAATGATTTCCAAAGGATTTTATAATAGTGAGACTTCCAAAGATTAATAAAATTGCCAAGGTAGTAGCATACCAGGACCTACATACTAGCAATGTACTTTTTAAGCACAAGTGTCAGGATGAAAGCTGAGAGAGGTATGTAAATAAAAACAGCAACTCTATCACAAAATGAGAAACAGCTGCCTATGCCTGTGATTATGGAAGTCATTAATGGACAGTGCTTTTCTTAGTTTAAGGTCCAGAAAAAAACGTTAATAACTTTAAATATTGCCCATGAGTGGATTGTGGTTAGTTATTTCCATAAATCAAAACTGAGCTTGGACATCCAAACGAAAAGCATTATGAAATCTTTAGTGATCACACTTGAAAGAACCTTTATTCTTAGTTTTAATTTATTATGAAGTACCACATTAAATCTTAACAGTTGGTAGTTACAGCCCTCACAGAATATCCGAGTCAACTGCTAACAGGCAGCAAACTGCTAGGCACCTTACCAGATGTTGCTTCATTGGTAATTTAATATCTCAAAGATGAAGATCCTGGAATAGCTGTTTTAATATTCTTAAATGTATACTGGGCCTCCGGTCTTTTTTTTTTTTTTTTTTAAGAGTTCCCTGAAGGACATTGGAATTTTACATCTGAATTGGTGTGTGTTTAGAACAGGAAGCGCCAGAAGCCTTTGTATTTCACCCTGTGGACTAGTTAGAACGGGGTGATGCAAGGATACTGATGAAATTAACTCCTAAGTGTCCTGCTTGCTGGGTTTGTGTCTTAACTCTAATATAATTGAGTCCCCCAGCCACTATTTCTCTTTGTTGTGCTTGTTTGCAGAAAGGCTCCTCGGGCTTTCGGAACAGAAGTAGGTATTTTAGCAAGATAAATGATACTGGGTTTTGTAAGATTAAGAGTTGAATGTTAACTACATGATGACATAGCAAATTATTTGTGAATGGTGGGGGGTGCAAATACTGGCTTTTACAGTTACTACAGTTTTACAAAATGAAAATGCTTTTGTAAGACTTACTTCTTACACATGTATGTGTCTGGCTGATATGTTGCTGGTTTTAAAATGTAAGTCACATTTGAAACTTACGTTGAAGAGAGTATTTTAAAATATAGTTTCTTTTTATTGGTCATGATTTTTATAACTGGCAGAGTAAAAACATAAATGGCAAAAATTCACCCGTGATTGGAAACCACCTTGGCATGAGTGGAAATGGGAAGACAATCTGGAATTTCTAATTCCTCCTTTGGGAAACTCCTCGACTGTGATGTGGAGGAATTCTGCCCTGACCCTTATGATCCCTGTGCACATCATGGGGAGGAATGACTGGCACTGTGTGAGATCTGTGCAGAGATTTTGGGTCAGACTATCACAAAGGTTGCTCCTGACAGGGGGCGGGCATTAGGGAGAGAAAGAAGTGCACTCTACACAATTCCGGCTGCCAATGTAAAGTCTTAGTTTGTGTTTCAGAAAAATCACCTGTGTGCCTGCAGGTTGAGAGCTGGTTGTTTGGAAGACAGTTTTTCCATGGGTGGGGGCATGGGATGGTTTTGTGATGATTCAGGTAATGAGGAGCAGCTATAAATGATGACAGATGAGCCTTCACTGATCGCCTACCTGCTGCTCCCCTTCTGCTGTGTGCCCTGGTTCGGTGGTGGGGGACTCCGGATGTACTACATTTAGTTACTAAGGCTAGAGCCGTCATTATCTTTGCCTCATGGAACTTCTTTGTAGTGAGAGTGCCAAAGAAAACAGTACTAATAACTTGGCCGAGCTGGTGCTCTTTAACCAACTGCTGCAAGCATTTACCAGTGCAGGGTGCCGTCTTGAACGGCACCTGTGTATTAACTCTTAAACTCTGGAATAGGTACAATTATTATCACTTATTTTGCAGATAAGGAAGTTAAATACAAAAAGGTTACGTGGCTTCGTCTGAACTGAGAAAGTGGCCCTAGCGCTGGTACAGTACTTGGGGTTGAACCCAGGGCCGCTTGCCGGCATGCTTTGCAAGTGCTGGATCACTGAGCTGCACCCCCAGCCCACTTATTTTTTTACTTTCTTGAGACAAGGTCTCACTAAATTATGCAGACTGCCTTTGGTCTCGAACTTGTGATCCTCCTGCCTCTGCCTCCCAAGCTGCTGCGGTTACAGGCGTGCACCATTGCGCCCGGCCGAGTTGGTACTCTTCAACTGCTACAAAAATTATTTATATACAGTTAGGATAAGTCCTTGAGAGAAATAATCAAAGGGAGAGCCAACATAGCCGGGAGGAGGAGGGGGTTGTCTCCAAATAAGGCAGTATGGTTCCACTAGGGTGCGAAGACATGGGCAAGATGTGAATGACAAGGAAGTTGGGACCTAGCTGGGTGTCTAGCAGCTTTGGAGGCTCTTACTAAGTTTTAGATTTTTTTCCGGAAATAGTGGAAAGTCATTGGAAGTTTTAAGCAATACAGTAACGATGTATACTAGGGGCTTGGCAGCTTTTTCTACACCAACCCAGATAGTAAATATTGCAGGCTTTGCAAGCCAAGTAGCTTCTGTTGCAACTCCTAACCTTTGCCTTTGTAGCATGAAAGCTGCTGTGGACAGTACATCAACAAATAATAAAACCCTATGGCTATGCTTTGGAATTTCATCTGATTTTCACGTGTCATGAAATCCTGTTGACTTTTTCCCCCTCGGCATTTAAAGATGGGGAGGCATTCTTATCTCAGAGGCTATACAGCACCAAGACAGACTCGGGGCTAATTGGGCCCCGCAGCTGTAGCTTGCTCATCCTGACATCCTCCAGAAGATCTAGCTCTGTCTGGGAAGTGGGTAGGGGAAGGGAGGGAGTGGAATTGGGAAGACCAGCCAGGGTGTCATAGACTGTTGTAGTGTAAGCAGAGGAGGAAAACATGTCTGAGATTTCATTATGGAGAGGATGGAACTGGATGTGGTGGCGCAGGCCTGTAATCCCAGCTTTTAGGAGGTGGTGACCCAGGGATCAAGAGTTCAAGGCCAGCCTGGGCTACATAGGGACACCCTGTCTCAAAACAAAAAAAGTTAGGCACCATGATTCACGGCTATAATCGCAACTGTTCTGGAGGCTGAGGCAGGAGGATTGCAAGTTCAAGGACAGAGACAGCCTGCACAATTTAGCAAAAACCTGTCTCAAAACAGAAGAATTAAAAAGGGTCCTGGAGTGTAGCTCAGTGACGGAATACTTGTCTAGTATAGGCAGGCCCTGAGTCCCCCCCCCCCCCCCCCATACTACAAAGAAAGAACAGCCTTTGTGATATGGGAGCTCTCTGGGATAACCTTCAGATTTCTAGTGAGTGAGTAATGTTGCTATGGGCTAAAATGAGAAAACACTAGAACAGGACCCAGGACTTGTGCGCCCTCCAAATCTCCACACCTGCCTTGCTTTCTGGCCCTAGCAATGACTTGTGAAGTTCCTGTGGTCCTAGAAACAATTGACTGTGCCCATAACTATGGTTCTGAGGGTTTGCTGCTGTGGTCCTCATGTCACCCAAGGGTATGGCCCAGTATCCCTTCTCCCTCCAGGGTTGTTTCCCTGTCACCATGGAGATGGTTGAGTTTGCAGAACCCAGCTGGACACGCAGATTCACACTGCCCAGTCATGGGCAGGAGTGCTGCCGAGGGCCTGTGTCCAAGAACAGGATGGTTTTTGTCATTCCTGTTTTAGGGGAAAGGGAGTTGAGCTCCGTTTCCAGACCTTTTCATTCTGCCTAACAGTGCTACACAAATATGAGTGTATTTTATAGAAATAAATTGCTTCCTCAATCTGTGTTTCTGGATGAGCAGTATCCTAAAAAAATTCACACTGTGTACAAAATAAGCCTACCTTGAGTTGTTTAACCTCTGTGGTAGTCTTTCTGGGGCTAAATTTATACAAATTTGGGGAAGTAAACTTTTAGGAACAGGATGCTCCTATTGTCTTAGGCCTAGGTGTAGAGCAGCATTGTCAATAGAAATAGAATACAAGCTATCTGTAACTTTAGATTTTCCCGTAGCTACACTAAAGTGAGAGAAAACAGATGGAATTAATATATTTAATTCAGCCCAGGATGTCCAAAATACTGTTATTTCAAAATGTAATTTTTTTCACAATCTTGTGTATATTTTACACTATGCCACGTCTCAGGACTAGCTATATTTCAGGTGCTCACTGTTGGTGTGTAGCTCCTGATTAGTATTGGATAGCACAGGTATAGTAAGGCGTGAATTAAGTGTTGAGAGTTAAGGTCAGTGTGATTTATTTTATTTTATTTTATTTTTTTGTGGTCCTGGTGGTTGAACCCAGGGCCTTGCGCCTGCATGCTCTGCAAGTGCTGGACCACTGAGCTGCACCCTCCAGGCCGTTTTTTTACTTTTTGAAACAGGGTCTCGCTAAGTTACGCAGACTGACTTTGGTCTTGAACTTGCGATCCTCCTGCCTCTGCCTCCCGAGTTGCTGGGATTACAGGCGTGCGCCACCGTGCCCAGCTGGTCAGTGTGGATTTTTAATAACTTTTGAGGAAATGATCTTATAAATAGGAGTATTTTTAACTGTTCCAGCTGGCTGATGAATATGCTTTGTTTTGTATTACTCTCTTCAGACTTTTGTTATTATGTGAGCAACCTAAGCCTTCATACTCTTTAATATGTTAAGAATTGTTATAATTTGAAAATTTATCGTTCTGGTTTTCTCTAGCTGTTTCCCACCCTCACTCATACCCCAGCCTTTCCCCAGTTTTAGACCAAATTTAGGAAAATTCCTTCTTTGTTACCAAACATTTAATTTCCTGCAGTTTGTTCCCTTGTCTTCCAGTTTGCCTCTCTTTCCAAGTCATTCTATAGAGATGAATGTCCTACTTAAAACATGTTTGGAGAACCAGTTCCCTGGCCTCTTGGGCAGCAGTTTTTTCCTTTTTGTTTAATAATTCTGGTAGTTAATAAAGTTCATTTATGTAACTCAGTTACTCATGTTAAAATATATTCACGCTTATTCTTATTTTCCTCAGTGGAATGTTTTCTGGTAGCATAGTGCTAAGTTGAGTAGGCATAAGATACAAGTATTTGGTTGAGTAATAATTTTATGAGTCAGTTTTATTCTGCCTTCTTTTTGTCGTGATAACAACTGCACCTTAATTTGTCCCCCCCTTTTTTTCTCCCACCATCTATTTTTAAAATTGGGGAAGGGGTGTGAGAAAGAACAAGATGATGTCAGCCTTGCTTAACTCATAGGAGCAAGTGCAAGAATTCATGTGAAAATGTTTTGCAAACTCTAAAACAGTATCTCACTTGAGGGTTCTGTTAAACAATTAAAATTTGGGTTGTCACATGCCCTCATCTGACTTTATATGCTGCATAGGGATAAGTGTTCATGTTAGAATCACGATGAACACTTGTCCAAAACACAGGAGCTTCTTGTGTATCCCCTGGCAAAACGAAAATACTGAGGCAGGTGGATTTTTTCAAAATGCTTCCTTGGAGACCCTGTTGTGTGTACACATCAGCTTTACCTTCAAAAAAGCAACAGCCACCAGTCTTACCATTGACAGAACTATGCATTTTTTGCTGGAGTGGCTGCATATAATTGTTAAGCATATAGTTGGCATATTGTGTCATATGTTGTTGTTGTTAGGTGCCATCGAGTTGCAACCCTACATACAACAGGGGAAACACTATTGTCAGTGCTTCTCTGCTGTCCATAGGGTTTTCAATGGTGGACTGATTTTTAGGAGTGGGTTGCCAGGTCCTTCTCCCAAGTGTCATATAAGGGACACATTATTAAAGAAACATTGTTATAGTTCATTATTCCAGACCTTTTAGCCATGGTGATGTATTCAAGTTCCAACCACAGGTGATTCTCCAGGCTTTTTCTGCTGTTTGCAGCGTGAGTCCATTTTATCAGTGTCTGTTATATAGATGGCCTCCTATGAAAGACCTTCCCAGTATTCCTGCCCTTGCCCTTTGACTATCCTGAGCCTGCAGAGTGCAGTAGAAATGATGGTGTGCCAGTTCCAGGCTTTCAACCTTAAAAAGTTGGCAGTCTCTGCTTTTCTGTTCTTGGGGAGCCACAGATAACAGAGACTTTAGGACAGGACACAAGGTTCCGGAGAGCGCCCTAAACCTCCTGCTGAGTCTAGCTGCAGACAGCTGTCAGCCCAGGCCGGCCTGCCTTTCTACAGAAACAGAGCAGATGAAATGAAATAGTAGTTGATTTCATTCACTATGCTTTGGGGTCATTATACTACAATGGATCACTAGTACAATTTACTGCTTTAGGGACGTGTGTGGGGGTGGGAGTTTGTTTGTATTTATTGATATTTTTATCATGTTATTTTGAAGTTTTAGCTAGTTACTATAAATCATCTTTAGTTTTGAATCATATTATGAAAATGCATTTTTTCTACTATTTCTGTCTTAAGGGAAGTTACTAGCAGTAGTATTAGTAATAATTACATTAATAACTATTAATGTAATAATAATGTAATAATTATTAAGTACTTAATCACACAGCAGAAATTCTGGATTTTTACTGAAGCCACACATGTGATCGCTTTGTCTTCCCTTTCTTTCATATTTGATCTTTTTTTTTCTTAAATCAAGTTTATAGAGATATAATTTGAATGTAATTAAGTATCTGTTGCAGGTATAGAGTTGGGTGAGTTTGACATCTTTATTCACCTGTGTAACCACCATCCCAGTCAAAATACAAAATATCTCCATCCTTCCAAAATGTTCCTCCTGCTCTTTCAGCCTCTTTGGCATTTTGTACCCCACACTCAACTCCCAGGCAAGCACTGATCTGCTTTCAAACACAGCAGTAATTTTCTTGTTGTCTGTCTTCTTTCAGTAAGTGTAATGTTTGTGAAATACTTCCACAGTCTGCATAAATGAGTTGTTGTTGTTAGGTGCGGTCAAGTCAGGTCTGACTCAGAGCAACCCTGTGTACAGCAGAACAAAACACTCCTCCACACTGTGCCATGCCCTGCGCTAAGTCAGTGCTTCTCTGCTATTCATAGGGTTTTTAATGGCAGATTGTTTCAAGATTGTTTTAGGAGGGAGCTGCCAGATACTTCTTCCAGTTTTTGTAGTGGTGGGAATTGAACCCAGGACCTCAGAGAGCACAGAGCAATTCTACCAACTGAGCTAACCTTCAGCCTGCATGAATAAGTAGTTTTGTTTTATTGCTGAATAGTATTCTATTGTATGTGTGTATTATAAATTTTTTTTTATCTAGTCTGCTCATTGGTGGATGTTTGGGTGGTTTCCTGTATTTAATTACTGAGAATATAAGTTGTTAACGAGCATTCATATACGTCTATGTGGACCTATAGTTAGTTGGTTTGAATTTTATTTACCAAGGATGAATGGCAAGGAATAGATACATAGGTATATATCTATTCATGTATTTTCATTAGTGAAGCGTCTGCTAACTATATAGATTTAAAATCTGCACTTTTAACAAGGTACCTGGGCGCACTCTATCCTTCAACACTGGGAAGCAGTGCTTTCAAATACTGGTTTCCAAACTTGGCTGCTGATTGGAATCACTAGGTGGTGGTTTTGTTTGTTTGTTTGTTTGTTTTTTAATTAATACTGAAGCATAGGTCCCGTCCCTAGAAAATCTGGCTTATGGTGGTCCTGAAGTTCTATAATCTGGTTTTGGCTACTGCATCCCCATAATACTTAACATTGTCATTTGGTTCCTCTATTCCCCGTAAACTGAGACTTAGATGTAGCAGTTTGATCAGATTTAGGTGTCTTCCCTCCCCCCAAACTGTTTCCAGGGTGGTAGGTGGTCTGTTTCCATCAGAAGGCAAATAAAGTATAATTACTTTTATTTTGATATTAACTGCTACTGATTATCTTTGCTTAGATACATTTGTTTATTATTTTTAAAATGTGGTAAAAACAAAACTTTAAACACAGGAAAAAGAGACCTCATATATCATACTTTTAAAAAATGCATTGTTACGGGCTGGAGGTTTAGCTCAGTGGTAGAGTGCTTGCCTAGCAGGTGCGAAGCCCAGGGTTCATCCCCAGTACCAAAAAGGAAAAAAAAATGCATTGTTATGTAAAAATCTTAAATGAATGAAATTTAATTCATAATGAAAAAAGAAGTAAGATAATTGTTTAAGGTACATCCTTTCCATTATAAAGAATAGATACACTCAGGTTTTCTCTCCCATGTATTGCACTAATTTTCAGTTTGCTTATCCCATTAGAATTTACTTAGCTAGGAAGGGGTTTCTCCCTGTTCAGTGATACATTCCAGTGCCCGGAATGTGCCTGCCGGTGCTAGAGCTTCCTATCCAGGAGGTTCGGGTGGGCTTCATAACTGATATTTGTAACAAGTGTCCTGTGGTCGTAGGCTGCCTGGCTTACAGCGCTACTGGTGTGGGAGGAAAGGGAGTCACAGAGGGTGACTGCAGAGATAGAGCCTGCAGGGAAAGACCTAGCTTGTTAGTGGTCACTGGCCTACACAGTTGTGAACTGAGCAGGTTCACGGTAGCAGTTGATTAAATTATGGTCACAGAAGTTTATCTGAGGACTCAGAGAAAGGAAATTGAAGGCTGCTGACAGAGTACTAGGAAATGACTTGTGGTGTTGGGGCTTCATCTAGATAGGGAAGGAAGTGAAACCTTTGGGGATTGGAGATGGAGGGTCAGGGTTTACAGTAGTATCTTTCTACCCTTCTTGACTGTAGCTTTTAGTAAGAAATACATTTTACATTGTCACCCAGTCATATGTGACTGTAACCATGATAGACATTTCTTGACATCTTTATTTGCAATCTATGCCAGTGTTCCTGTCGCTTTAAAAAAACACTGTGGGTCACAGCTTACTTAGTAAGTTGATCTCATGACCCCGTCGTCGTTCAGCACCTCTAGTTTGAAAACATTGCTTCAGAGAGAGTCTGGGTGAGGTGATGAGGGTCAGAAAATGAGCACACTGGCAGAAAGTCCCAGCCTGCTGATTGGTCCTCAAGAGGCACCAAGTCAGGAACCGCAGTCTGGGTCACAGTGACCAGAACTTGCTTCCTGGCAGGCCCAGGAGATTGGCAACTAAAAGGCTGCAGAAGTAAAGATTATTGGTGATGAGACCACTGAACTTTGAGGCTGTCACTAGACAGTTTGTGAATGTGGACCTCAAAGTCTCTATACATTAAGAATTTGGGGTGGGGCATGGGGTGTAGGATAGTGGTGGAGCTTGTGGTTAGCATGCATAAGTCCCTGGGTTCAATCCTCAGCACCGAAGTAAAAAGAAACGGGGAGGGGAGAGGAAAGGAGAGAGAAAGAAAGTAGGGATGAAGAGGAGGGCAGTCCAGGGAATGGGGAATGGGTTGTTTCCCAGATATATTACATTGGTTCTAATGGACTCTTATTTTTTGCCAGATGACTTGGTGTGCTAATGTGGTAGACCAAAAACCTGCTCCTCCTTGTCATATCCCAGCAAACCAGTGATATGTTAGCTGTTAGAGAATGCTGTGGCTGGGTGCTAGGGGAATACAATTAGTTGTACATTTTTTTTAGGAGAACAAGCATGAAAATAAGTTTAAAATTAATCTGAAAACAATTTAAGTGGTTGTATAAACAGTGGCTGTTTTTTAGTAATCACAAAGCGTGAGATTCAGCAACTTTGAAAGTGTACTTTCTGTAGTGAAAACACTGAGTGGAAAACTTACCATGCTGTTTTGTCATTGCTGAAAACATGACAGTGCTGTTCTTACCTGGTAAAAGTTCAGAAGCATTTTTAAAAATTTTATTGGCAATTTTTAATGTACAACTTAATGGGTTTCATTATGACATTTCCATATATGCATTTCATTGTACATTGCTCTCATAACTTCCTCCTTACCCTCTCCTGACCTTCCCGCCCCACCAATGGTGTGCTTTCTACTTGCATGTCTTTTTGTAAGTTTTATCTACATACATGCATCCCGATTTTGATGTAAGTCCAAACTTTTTTCTATATTGGTCTACTTTTTTACAGTCTCAGCAGTATTAGGTGAGTGATCTAGTCTGTTTACATTATTACCAGCCTTTGTTATTTAAAATTATTTATTTATTTTATTTTTTTAAGTTAAAGTGGCTTTTGGTTTAGAGGAGCAGTTTATGGAAGTTTGCCTGCAGCCATACCACTGTGGTGTCTGATCCCATCAGATCTCAGAAGCTAAGCAGGGTCAAGCCTAGTTAGTACTTGGATGGGAGACTGCCTGGGAAAACTAGGTGCTGTAGGCTTGGGAGAAGGACCTGGCAACCCACTCCCAAAAAACAATCAGCCATTGAAAACTCTATGACTAGCAGAGAAGCACTGACAGTAGTGTTTCATCTGTGGTACATAGGGTTGCTGAGTCTGATACCGACCCAGCAGCACCTACCAACAACATATAGAAATTAACTGTGGGAATTGGGGTGTATTTCAGACCATTTATAACGTATGCCATCAAATGAGTGATTTATGTTTATGCAGATGGCACATATCTAGGCATATGGTGCTTTTCAGATTACTCCTGAGTTGTTTCCCTGTAACATTTCTCTAAAACATTGATCTGGAGTTTAAGGTTCTCCTCAGGTTGGTCAAGTTTATAATCCTTCGGAAAACATGGTTGCTCAGTCATCTTCAGGAAAGAGGTAGTGTTTCAGAACCTGAATTTGCTAGAGGCAGAAGTCTGAAATTATGAGGGAGAATTGTAAAAAGTGATCACAGTGAAGAGCATACTTTGCTGTAGATCAGCAGTGCCTTTTAGTAGCTGCAAGGAACCTATACAGAGAACGTGACCAGAAGGGCTGAACTGCTGCTTCAGAGGCAGTCTCTTTAAAGGAAGAGTTGTTTGGTAGCCAGAGCTGAGGACACTTGAAAATGAGTGAAATTTATTTACAAAGATTGTTACTCAGTGTCGACAGGTAAAGATTTCAGTACTAGTCTAATAATTCAACTTTTTCATGAAGATGACAGAAAACAGCTGTGTCATGTCAGTGCATGTAGCCTTCTTGTCCCTTCTTAATTTCAGTAATTAATGATCTCCCCTTAGGAAGAGAGTCCTTGTGAAGAGACCCAAGGGAAACCCAGCTCTTTTTCAGCCTTCTGCTAATGAACAATACCTTTCTCCACAGGGCCAATCTGATTTAAAAATCCAATTAATGCCCTAAGGAGTAAGGTTTTAAATTCTGATATCCGCGTTTACTAATGAAGACAGTAATTGATTGTCCTTCATTGGAATTTTGGTTAGGCTACATTTTCTGCTTTTGGCAGAATGACTACTTACGCATTCTAGTTAACAGTTATCTGGTGATGTATGGGTCTAACAGACCCCAGTAATATATTTACATTCCCCTTAAACACACTAATTCTGTTTATAAAGTGTTAAACATATTTTGAAACCAAGACAAGTAAAATACTTTAGGAAAGATTTAAACTAAAACACGAAGCCAGTTGCAACAAGGGCAAATAAATACCTATACATTCTTTAAAAGGATAGGGGTCTTAGTAACCTGATGTCACTGGTTACATTCTGGTTAGGGCACATCACAAGTTAAGTTTAAATATTAATTTAGCCTGTCAAATAATAGAGTCTCTGTATGATACAAATGAGTAATTCTTTGACTATGTAAGAATAATTGTAGTTTTAAAATGTAGTCCATTTGATATCTCCCATCCCCACCTTTATAGAAAAAGACTTTACTATAGAACACGGGTGGCCTTAAATTTGGGATCCTCTTGCTTTGGCCTCCTGAGTGCTGGGATTGCAGGAGTGTGCCACCCCACCCAGCTTGCTTTCACTGTTTTTAATCCAGTTGTACTTTCAGAAATGTTACAGAAATCTTAATCCCCTTCTTTCGTTTATTTCTTTGTACCTTTTGACCTTTTAGCTTTAGGAAAAAATTACCCTCTGTGTTCCTTTCCTTTTTATTTTGTAAGCATGCACATACACCTCCTCATCCCACCTATATAAGTGTATCACAAGTACCCCTCAAAAGCCCTTGATTCTTTCTCTCTTCCTTTCTAATTAAACTTTTTTTTACCTCAAGTACTACCATTAGATGTATATAAGTACGAATGTACTTAGGTCTGATTTTTCAGTCTCACTAATATAAAAGAGGTTTTTATCCTGTCTTTATTACATAAAATAGTTTTGCTAAATTTTGAATTGTTCTGGGCTTTCGCTCAGTGGGTAGAGTACTGTTTCGCACTCTGTGAGGACCTAGATTTGATCCCCAGCACTGCAAAAACTGGAAGAGGATGTGGCAGTCCACTCTGGAAGCAATCTCGAAAAAGTCAACCGTTGAAAACCCTATGAGGGTTGCTATGAGTCAGACCCGACTTGACGGCACCTAAGAATAACAATAAAATTTTGAGTTTAATTGTCTATGGACCAGCATATAATGTGATTTCTTCTGAACACCATCCAGTTGAATTTATAGAGTTCCTGAACTACTACCGAATCTTTATACCACAGGCAGACCCCTGATTGGGTACCAATAAATGCTACTTGAATTGTTCCTTAGTTTTTATTGAACTCTGTTTCCTATTTTATTTGTAAAAAGTTGAGGTCTTTTGTTGTCTCTGAATGGAGGAGAATGAGGTCCGGGCTTTAGTTTCATTCATTTGGTTAGAAATGGGTGTTTGCACTGTGTCAGGCTGATCCCAGTGGGCTGTTTGAAGATAATTTCAGATGATTTCAAATGGTAAGAAACAGGAAAGCTACAAAAGAGTGGTTATTAGGGAGCGGGGTGCTACCTTAGGTAGGGTGGTTTTCAAGATAGCTTTTCTGTAGTACTGACATTTGGGCTCACACCAGAAATGAGTCAGAAATGAGTCATACTCAGAGATCTGGGGAGATGATGGTAGGATTGGGAGGTCAAGGCAACGCTTTGCTGCAGTAGAAGGGATGTGACTGAAACCGGGGCAGGGGTGGGAAATGGCAAAAGAGGTGAGAAAGGTAGCCCTGGCCAAGGAGACCCTGGCCCTGTGGGCTGTGGTTGGAGTTGGGAATTCATACTGATTGCATGGAGGGTTGAGCTACTCCTGAGGAATAAATGGATCTGCCATATGGTGGCTTTTCTCTCTTCTGGAAGATCCTGCTTGTAATCCAGGCTTTTAATGAATTCCTTTTAATTTTTGAGTCTGTAGGGAATGCCTTGATGTGGAAACATTCTGCAGCCTGTGAGCTGTGCCTCTCTGTGTTTAGTGGAGGGGAAGTACAAGTTAAACTTCAGCAGTGTGTAGAATTGGCATTATGATACCTTCTGAGACAGAAGTTAAGTGCAGTAAATAAATGGAGCGTGTGTTTAATGATGTTCTGAGGACACGAGAGGGAAGGGCTTGGGGGCGACATGAGGGAAGGCCCACTTCCATTTTCCTGGTGATAAAATAGTCTGGGCTGTGTTCTCACACTGCATCTTCACAGGATATCTACCTGGTTCTGAAGTCCTCCAGTAGGCATATTTGGAAGCAAATGGAGGTTAGGGCTCTAGTTCTTGATGTGTTAACATACAGGCTTACTTATTACTGGTGATTTTCTAAAAATCAAAATATTTCCTAATTGTTTAGACCCTCCTGGGCCTTTGATATTAATGACTGGGATAGAATTTTTGTCCTAGTGAATTTTTTAAATAAAAGATTTGTGTTACATATTTTCAGGTTACTCTGTTTAAAGGTTGTATGTAGTAGGACTTCCAACCGCCATATTTGAATGAACACTGAAACTGACCATCTTTACTTAATTTCCATATTAAGATTGAACAGCCAGATTTGAAGGACACCAGAGGAAATTAGCTTGATTTAGAACTTCTTTAAGAATTTACCTTAATAGAATATTTCCTCTGCTTTTTTGTCAGTAGTGTTTGTTAATGCCACAAAAGTGTTGATTTGTAGAGCCGGGTGTGGTGGTGCACGCCTATAATCCCAGCAACTTGGGAAGCAGAGGCAGGAGGATTGTAAGTTTGAGACCAGAGGCAGTCTGTGTAATTTAGTGAGACCCTGTCTCAAAAAAGTAAAAAAATGTGCTGAGGGTGCAGCTCAGTGGTACAGCACTTGCAAAGCAAGCAAGTGCAAGGCCCTGGGTTCAACCCCCAGTACCAAAAAAAAAAAAAAAAGTGTTGATTTGTAATAGTTTAATTGGTTAAAGTCTACTCATACAAAGCAAATGAAGGGAATTTATTTCTCTTTTGAAATTGCTCAAATGATAAAGACATGTTTTCTGACCCCAGTACCTTCTGTTTCTTCATCTATTAGAGTGGCTGTTATAAAAACAGAAATAATTGTTTTACCCTAATATGCCAATACATACTAAACTGTTGTTCTCTTTTATAGGGAAGTCCTCATTGACAATTCAGTTTGTTGAAGGCCAATTTGTTGACTCCTACGATCCAACTATAGAAAACAGTAAGTATTGTTTGCAAGTACTTATAAACTGAGAAGGCTTCTTTTGCATACAAGTGGCCATTGTACATTCCTGGAGACATTGATTGCAGGGAGTGTTCCATTAAATCTATTATTTCCTCAGCTGGGATCAAAAGAATTTCTGAAAACTTTACCCACCGTACACTGAACTGTTTTTTATTCAATGTCCAGATCCCCTGCCATACCAAAATTATTTCTTAAGTCAGTAAAAATCTGGTCCTCTCCTGGAACCTTCATTTAATATCCTGAAGGTGCTTCAAAAAACAGGA
This sequence comes from Pedetes capensis, assembly GCA_007922755.1. Classification (NCBI taxonomy): domain Eukaryota; kingdom Metazoa; phylum Chordata; class Mammalia; order Rodentia; family Pedetidae; genus Pedetes; species Pedetes capensis. The sequence continues at coordinate 4,266 of VMDO01015092.1, read as the reverse complement.
ATAGAGACTTGTTTTTTCCTTCTTTCTCTCAGCAGTACCCCATCAAGCTTGAAAAAAAATTGAAAACACTCCATTACTCTTTTCTAGGAGCTCTCACCCCTGAGTCCTAAAGACAGGAAAGAGGCTGCTGAGAAACAGGCTATTCTGAGATGGGAGCATGCGGTTACAGCATTAAAAAGAGGTTGACTCAGAAAGCCTGTTAGGATTTTAGAAAAAAATGCGTGTACAGAAAAAAGCGCGGACAGCCAATGTCAGCCACAACCTTTACTTTGTTCACTTTTTCTCCATGGTTTCAGAACCTTCCTAAAGGCTCTAGGGATTACTTTGAAACAGTGCCATCCAGGGAAACTGATTTGTTGGAAGCTGAAACTGGTCTTATTTCAGGCTATTTTAGAACCCCAGGTTGGCCCTGGAATCAGTCTTCCTAGATTCATGAGACCAGAATTTGTCACCAAGAACCTACAGGGTTTTTTTAAAAATTTATTTATTGGAAATTTTTAATGTACACCTTAATGTGATTCATTCTGACATGCTTTTCATTGTGACATTTCCATATATGCTTTTTGTTGTACATTATTCATATGAACCTACAGGTTTAAGTTTGGGATTTATTGAATCCTCATTGGCATGTTGGTCATAGATTAGACATAACAGCTAGGCTCATAAACTTCAAACAGCTAGGTTCCTGGACTTTGCCTGTTTGAATCTTGCCAGAGCTACATTTATATGATTTGGATTACAGTAGGAGGGTTGTCAGACTATTACCTGCAGGCCTAAAAGGCTCATTGCTTATGTTTAGAAAGCTCAAGAGCTAAGAATTTTTAAAGTATAATTTATTGTACAAAATGATGGGTTTCATTGTGAAATTTTCATACATGTATGTCATGTACTTTCCTCATATGCACCCCTTATTACCTGGTCCCCTTCCTCTTCCCAAATAGTCCTCCTTATACTTTTATTTCACATATATAAAATTTTAAATCAAGATCCCAGAAATGTGATATTTGTCTTTCTGAGTTCACTTATTTCACTTAACAGGCTGATCTCTAGAGTTCCATCCATTTCCTGCAAATGACATACTTTTGTTCTTCTTTATGGCTGAATAAAACTGTGTGTGTGTGTGCGCGCGCGCGTGTGTGTGTGTATGCGCGCGAGAGCACTGTATCCATGTATCTGTTGGTGGACATCTAGGCAGATTCTATAACTTGGCTGTTGTGAATAGGGCTGTTGTAAATGTGGTTGTGCTGGTAATCTATATTGTGTGCTTACTTAGATGCCTTCGGTTATATACCTAGGAGAGGGTTGTTGTTGTTAGGTGCCCTGGAGTCAGTATCTGACTCATAGCGACCCTACATACAATAGATGAAACACTGTTAGTGCTTCTCTGTTTTTCATAGGGTTTTCAGTGGCAGATTGTTTTTTGGGAGTGGGTTGCTGGGTCCTTCTACCACACCTACAGCACCTGGTATTCCCAGGTAGTCTCCCATCCAAGTACTAGCCAGGCCTGACCCTGCTTAGCTTCTGAGATCTGATGGGATCGGATACCACTGTGCTATGGCAGCAGGCCTTTAGCCCTGTGGCATCCAATCCCATCAGATCTCGGAAGCTAAGCACGGTCAGGCCTGGTTAGTACCTGGATGGGAGACCGCCTGGGAATACCAGAAGCTGTAGGCTTGGGAGAAGGACCCGGCAACCCCCTCCCAAAAATCAGTCTGCCATTGAAAACCCTAAGAACAGCAGAGACGCCCTGACAATAGTGTTTCCCCTGTTGTACAGAGGGTCACCATGAGTCGGTTACCCACTCGACAGCACCTAACAACAACAACGGCTGCAGACAGGGAGAGGTTTAGCTGATTCAATTTTTAGTTTTTTTCCGGAACTTCCATACTGATTTCCTTAGTGGCTGCACTAATTTATATTCCAACCAACAGCATACAATTGTTCTTCCCTCCATCATCACCAGCATTTTATTCTTTGTTTTCTTGATGATAGCGATTTTGGCTGGGATGAGATGGAATATTGTTTTGATTTGCATTTCCCTGATGGCTAAGCCAGTTGAACACTTTCTTCTTTTCTTTTCTTTCTTTCTTGTTTTGGTTTTTTGTTGTTGTTGTTGTTGTTGTTGTTGTTGTTGTTGTTGTTTGGTTTTTTTTTTTTTTGGCGTAGTACTTGATGGTTGAACCCAAGGCCTCACATATACATTGCAAGTGCTCTGCCACGGAGCTGCATCCCCAGCCCCTTTTATTTTTTATCTTGAGACATAGTCTCATTAAGTTACACAGGCTGCTCTGGACTTGAACCTGTGATCCTCTTATCTCTGCCACCCAACTCTCCAGCATTACAGTCACCACGCCTGGCTTGACTTTCTATTTTTTATTTTTTTAATTGATTTTTTTAGCTTGATGCTAGGGGCTTGAACCCAGGGCCTTGTATACATGCTAGGCAAGCGCTCCACCACTGAGCTGCACCCACACTCCCCTTTTAATTTTTTAACATGCAATAAGGTCCGGCTAAATTGCACAAGTTGCCTCTGGCCTCTAACTTGGAATCCTCCTGCCTCATCTTCCCAAGTTGCTGGGATTACAGACAAGTGCCACAGCACCCAAATACTTATACTTGTTTTGAAAACTGTTCATTTGTCCATCCATTGATTGGATTATTTGGGGAGGTTGGTACTGGATGTTTGGAGTTCCTTATATACTCTAGATACTAATTTCCTGTCAGATCTGTAGCTGGTAAAGATTTTTTCCCATTGTATAGGCTGCCTCTTCACTTTTTAAGTTTGATACAGTCACATTTATCAATTCTTGTTATTTCTTGGACTGTTGGAATCCTTTTCAGAAATTCTTTGCCTATGCCTGTATCTTGAAGTGTTTTTCCTTATGTTTTCCTCTAGTAGTTTCAAAGTTTGAGGTCTTACTAAGGTCTTTGATCCATTTTGAATTGATTTTTGTGCAGAGTGAGAGGTAGGGACCTATCATTCTTTTGGATGTGGATATCCAGTTTTCCCAGCAACATTATTTGTTGAAGAGGCTGTCTTTTCTACAACAAATGTTTTTGGCACTCTTGTCAAAAACCAAATGGCTGGCTGGACACTGTGGCACATACCTGTAATCCAAGCAGCTCAGGAGGCTGAGGTGGGAGGATCATGATTTCGAGGCCAGAGACACCCTGCACAACTTAATGAGACTCTGTCTGAAAATGAAGAATTTTAAAAGGGAGTGGTTCTGGGATTGTAGGTTAGAGGTAGGGAGCTTGCCTAGCAGGCCCAAGGCCCTGGGTTCAATCCCAAGCAACACACACACACACGCACCCCAAATGGCTATAACTCCATGGGTTTTATTTCTGAGTCCTCTATTTTATTGTTCTATGCATTAAGCGGTTTTTGTTACTGTCACTCTGTTTAATTTGAAACCAGGTAGTAGTCTTTTTACTCAGGATTGTTTTGGCTATCTGAGGCCCATATGCATTTTAGGATTGTTTTTTCTATTTCTGTGAAGAATGTCATTGGAATTTTGATGGAGATTGAATTGAATCTGTGGTTTGGTTTCAGTAATATGGCCGTTTTCACAGTATTTTGCCAATCCATGAGCATGGTATGTCTTCCATCTTCTAGTGCCTTTACTTTTTTCAGTGCTTTAAAGTTTTCATTATAGAGGTCTGTCACATCCTTAGGTTTATTCCCATTTTTTGTGGGATTTTTTTTTTCCATTTTTTTGTTTTGTTTTGTTTGTTTGTTTGTTTTTGAGGCTACTATGAATGGGATTATTTTCCTAATTTCTTTCTCTGTATGTTCGTTATTGGTATATAGAAAAGCTACTCATTTTTATATGTTGATTTTTGTGTCCTCATACTTTGCTGTAAGTAAATCTAAGCATTTTCTGGTGGCATCTTGAGGGTCTTTTAACTTACAGGATCCTATCATCTGCAAATAGGGATAATTTGACTTTATTTGTGTCACTTTTCTTTCTGTCTTTTACTTTATTACTCTGGTTAAGATTCTACCATTATGTTGAATAAGAGTGGAGAGAATGGACACATTTTTCTCATTCCTGATTTTAGGAGAAGTGCTCTCAGGTTTTCCCTGTCTTAGTATAAGGTTGACTACAGGTTTGTCATGTTGAGACTCTTTTCAGGGAATTTTTTTTTTTTTTTTTTTTTTTTTTTTTTTTTTTTTTTTTTTTTTTTTTTTTTTTTTTTTTTTTTTTTTTTTTTTTTTTTTTTTTTTTTTTTTTTTTTTTTTTTTTTTTTTTTTTTTTTTTTTTT
>VMDO01015091.1:0-52312 GCA_007922755.1 Pedetes capensis | reverse complement strand
CTATGAGTCAGACTGGACTTGACGGCACCTAACAACAACAACAGTGCTTATACACACTGAGAAAGGAAGAGAGCAAACAAACTTTCTGTTGTCTCGTCTTATTAGAACACTAACACAATGGATCAGGGCTCCAATTTTATGGTTCCATTTAACCTTAATTTCTTCCTCAGAGGTCCCAGCTCTAAATATAGCCACAGTGGAGGTTAGAGCTTCAACATACGAATTGAGGGGACATAATTCAGCCCATAGCAATCATGTATCTGATTTTAACCTTTTTTAAAGGATGAGATTATATTTTATTTTTGTAAATATTAAGTTCAGTTTATTTTTTGTTTTTATTAGTATTTTAATTATACATATTGATGGGATACAAAGTGATAATTCAGTTCATATATTCATTATGCAATTATCAAATCAGGATTGTTTACACTTCCATCTCAAACGTAGAAAAAAATAAGAAATTAAAAAGAAAAATTTTAACATATAATGACAATGGTATACAATTATGAGTTGTAGAATGATTTTTTTGGATTTTTATAGAGTTCCATTCTGTATTTTGCATTGTTTTTCTCTCCCTCTTTATCCCTTTAAGTCGTTCCCCGTCCCACTCCTACCTTCCCCATCACCCACTCCCTCCCACTAGTCCCCTCTTCCCTCATATAAGGTCAACCTGTATTTTTCAATCTTAGATAAGTACAATTATACATATATATTTTTTCTCTTTTGTTTTCTTTTAGGTAGATCTAGCTCCCACATATAAGTGAGAACATATGATAGTTCCCTTTTGGAATCTGGGCTATTTTGTTTAAAATGATGATCTCCAGTTCTATCCATTTTGCTGCAAATGACATATTTCATTCTTCTTTATTGCTGAATAATATTCCATTGTTTATACACACACACACACACACACACACACACACACACACACACACCACATTTTTAATCCAATCATCTGTTGATGGATATCTGGGTTGATTATATAACTTCACAGTTGTGAAGAGTGTGCATTAAATATGGAAGTGCAGGTATCCCTGTGCTATGATGACTTATCTTCCTTAGAGTATATTCCTAGAAATGGTATAGCTTGATCATATTGGAGTTCTATTTTTAGTTTTCTGAGATCGCCATACTGATTTCCATTGTGGCTGAACTAATTTACAGTCACATCAGCAGTGTGAAAGAGTTCCTTTTTCTTGGAATCCTTGCTACCATTTGTCATTTTTTTTTAATGTTGGCCATTCTGAATGGAGTGAGATGGAATCTTTGTGTAGTTTTGATTTGTATTTCCTGATGGCTAGGAATATTGAACATTTTTTCATGTGTTTATTGGCCATTTGCATTTCTACTTTTTAGAACTGTCTGTTCAGTTCCATTGCCCACTTATTTATTGGATTATTTGTTATTTTGGTGTTTAATTTCTTAAGTTCTTTGTATGTTTTAGATATTAATCCTTGGTCTGATGTGTCAAATGCAAAGATTTTTCTCCCATTCTGTGGGCTCTCCGTTTATTCTATTAATTGTTTCCTTTGCCGTGCAAAAGCTTTTCAGTTTTATGTAATCCCATTTGTTAATTCTTGGTGCTGTTTTCTGGGCTTTGAAATCTTATTAAGAAAGGACTTGCTTATGCCTATGTGTTGAAGTGTGTTCCCTATATTTTCTTCTAGTAGTTTTAAGGTTTCTGGTTTTATGTGGAGATCTCTGATCCATTTTGAGTTTGTTTTCCTACAGGTAAGAGAAATAGGTCTACTTTCATTATTTTACATATGGATATCCAATTTTCCTAGCACCATTTGTTGAAAAAGCTATCTTTCCTCCAATGTATGCCTTTGGCACTTTTGTTAAAAACTAGGGGGCTATAGTTGCATGGGTGTATATCTGTATCTTCTCTTCTGTTCCATTAACCTTCATGCCTATTTTTGTGCCAGTACCAACCTGTTTTTGCTACTAGGGCCTTATAGTATAGTTTGAAGTCACATATTCTGATGCCTCCTGCACTGTTTTTGCTGCTTAGGATTGTTTTGGCTATATGAAGTATTCTGTGCTTTCATATGAATTTTAGGATTGTTTTTTCTACTTCTGTGAAATATGTCATTGGAATTTTGATGGAGATTACATTGAATCTATATATTGCTTTTGGTAATATAGCCATTTTCACAATATTAATTCTTCTGATCCATTCCTTTTCCTTCCTCTCTAGAAATACTCTATTTTGAAGTTGCTATGTGTTGTTTTTTTTTCTTTATATTATGATTTTATTATATATATATACATATATATACAGTCTTGTTTCTATAAAGGCTCTTTTACATCAGTTAGTGTACTTCACATTTGATATGAATGGTACTTGATTCTTTTTCTCTCATCATTTTGTTATTAATATGTATCCATATTGGAATTTGTGGATCTAGTTAATTCATTTTAATTGGTGATAGATGCTCTGATGAATGAATATGTCAGGGTTTATTCATCTATTTCATTAGTAACAGGGACTAAAATGTTGTTGTTGTTAGGTGCTATTGAGTCAGGTCTGACTCATTGTATAACAGAATGAAACACTCCTGATCTTGTGCCAGACACATGATCTTTTTATATTTAAGGCCATTGTTGTAGACACTATGTCAATCTGTCTAGTTGAGGGTCTTCCTTGTTTTTATTGATGCACCACACTCCAAAACATAATTCCTTCTCCAAGGACTGGTCCCTCTTGACAATATTTGCAAAATATGTAAGATGTAGTTTAGTTATCCTTGCTTCCAAGGAGCACTCTGGTTTTATTTCTTCTAGGACAGATCTGTTGGTTCTTTTAGCAGTCCATGGTATATTCAATACTTGTCTCCAGCACCATAATTCAAAAGCATCAATTATTCACCTGTCTCCTTTGTTCAATGTCCAGCTTTCATAACCATATGATACAACTAAAAATACCACGGCATGAGTTGGGCATACCTTCATGTTCAATATGACATCTTTACTTTTCAGCACTTTAAAGAGGTCTTTTACAACAGCTTTTCTCAATGCAATGCATCTTCGATTTCTTGATTGCTGCTTCTGGGGGTGTTGATTGTAGAACCAAGTAAAGCAAAATCATAGTGACCCAGTTGTAAGGATTTTTGTTTTCTTTATGTCGATGTGTAATCCATACTGAAGGCTGTGTTCTTTGATCTTATAAATGTTTCAAATCCTCCTCACTTTCAGCAAGCAAAGTTGTGTCATCTGTATAACATGGTTTGTTAATGAGTCTTCCTCCAATTATGATGTCACATTTTTCTTCATAAAGTCCAGCTTCTTGGATTACTTGCTCAGTATACATACTGAAGAGGTATGGTGAAAGGATACATCTCTGATGCACAGCTTTCTTGACTTTAAACCAGCCAATGTTTCCTTGTTCTATTTGAATGACTGCCTCCTGGTCCATGTACAGATTCCTCAAATAAATGCTCTGGTATTCCCATTCTTCAAATGTTATCCATATTTTTTTATGATCCACACAGGTAAATGCTTTCATATAGTCAATAAAACATAAATAGATGTCTTTCTGGTATTCTCTGCTTTTAGCTAATATCCATCTGACATCAGAAGTGATGTTCCATGCCCTCTTCTGAATCCTGTTTGATTTTCTGACAGGTCCCTGTCTAGGTACTGCTGCAATTGCTTTTTAATGACCTTTAGCAAAATTTTACTTGCATGTGATATTAGTGATATCTTTAGATAATTTCCACATTTGAATGGATCCCCTTTCTTGGGAATAGGCACAAATATGAATCTCTTCCAGTCAATTGGCCACCTAGCTGATTTTCAAATCTCTTGGTATAAATAATTTAGCACCTCCAGTGCTACATCTGTTTGTTGACACATCTCTACTGGTATTGTATCAGTTCCTGGAGCCCTATGTTTTGCCAGCTCCTTCACTTCAGTTCTACTTCAACCTTCAGTACCATTAGTTACATATCAAATGCAACCTCTTGAAATAATTGGTCATCCACCAATTCTTTTTGGTAAGAATTCTGTGTATCTTCTTCTTATGATGTTTCCTGTGTCATTTCACTATCATCAATGATGCTGCACTGGTCATCCTTGTATATGCTTATGAATGGACTTGTGCTATAGTTTCTAGAATAAATATCCAGACTTGGAATCTTTAGATAGTTGAGTGTAAATATCACCAGTTTATTTAGATAATGCCAACTTACTCTCTAAAAAGTTTATCCAAATTTTAACTTCCACCAGTATGATTTTCATTGTTATATATCCTTCATAACTTTTGTTAGATTTATTAATTTTTGATTGTCTCATGAGCATGAAACACTATTTTATTGTTTTAATTTATAATTCTCTGATTATGAGGTTAGGTATCTTTCATATATGTAATTGTTAAAGCTCTTTGTGAATTGATTGCTCATGTCATTTCTCTATTCTATTGGCTTTTTTGTCCTTTTCTTTACAATATTTACTTTGCAATATATATTTTAAAATGTTTATACTGACTACAAATAACTCCTAGTCTGTAGCTTGATTTTTAAATTGTAAATTACATAGATAATTTATGTTAATGTGGTTGAATTTATAATTTTTCCTCTTTTGGTTTGGGCTCATTATATTTTATTTATGAAACCACTTCCTAGTTGAGGTCATTTTTCCTCTGACAAGTTTTACTTCCCAAGATCTCCATTCTTTTCAGTGGTCTATCAGTCTTTTGCACATTATTTTAATTACTGTAAGTTTATGTTGTTGTTAGGTGACGTCGAGTCGGTATCCGACTCATAGCGACCCTCATAGGGTTTTCAATGGCAGGCTGTTTCCGGGATTGCCTTAGGAGTGGCTTGCTAGGTCCTTCTCCCATTTTTGTGGTGCTGGGAATTGAACTCGGGACCTCAGAGACTGCAGCGTAGCACTCTACCAACTGAGCTAAATCCCAGCCCCATAAGTTTATAGTAGCTTGGATATGTGATGTAGCAGTGCCTTTTCTTTAATCTTCTTGGCTGATTTTGACTGTCCACTCTTTCAAATAAAATTCAGGACAAGTCTGTTGATTACCATGACAAGCCACAATATTTATTGGGATAACCTTGAATTTATAGATTAATCTGGGGGAAGAATGACATCTTTAGGATATTAGAAGTTTTCCAGTAACTAAGCATGGCATATTTTTCCACTTACTTGAGTGTACACTATATTCTTCATTTGTTGTTGTTGTTGTTGTTAGATTGTGTTGAGTCACCTAACAACAAGTGTCATCTAATCCTGTCAGATCTTGGAAGCTGAGCAGGGTTGGGCCTGGTTAGTACTTGGATGGGAGACCACCTCGGAGCACCAGGTGTTGTAGGCTTGGGAGATGGACCCAGCAACCCACTCCCAAAAATCAATCTGCCATTGAAAACACTATGAACAGCAGAGAAGCACTGACAATAGTGTTTTACCTGTTGTGCATAGGGTCACTATGAGTGGGATACCGACTCAATGGCACCTAACAACAAGTTTGCTAAATTCTGTATTACAAAAGGACATTGACTTTTCTTTAAATCTATGTCTGTTGAGACATTTTCTTTATGAATATAATATTTACATTAATAGATTTTACATGTATAAATTCATCTTTGCATTTTTGCTTAGTTTGCTAACATTACATATAGGATTTATGTTCATAAAAGTGATTGAACCTAAAATTTTGCTTATTGTGTTTTTTGTACAGTTTTGATATCAAGGTTTTGCTAACCCTATAAAAAAGAATTGGAGAATGTTCTCTCTTTTGGTTTCTGCAGTAGTGTGAATTAAAAAGCAGATATGTAATTCTTAAAGGTCTGGTAAAACATACTTGAAACTTATCTGGTGCTAGTGCTTTGGTGTTTCTTTATAGGACAGGGTCCCTCCTCCTTCAACTATTGACTCACTTTCTTTAATGAATCTATGTTTCCTTTGGTTTCTATTTTGGGCAACTGTAATATTTTCCAAGAACTTTTCCATGATATTTAACTTTAAAAAATTATGCATGGATTTATTCATGGTATTTGCATAATTTTACAAATCTTTACTCCTATGATCTAGTGTTTGTCCCTACAAAATTTATATGTTGACACCTAATACTCAATACCATAGTATTAAGAGGTGGAGAGTTTAGAGATGGTTAGAAAGAGACCCAAGGAGCTTGTTCAACCCTCCTGTCATGTGAAGACACAGCCAGAAGGAGTCATCTGTGAAGGACAGAGTGAACCCTCACTAGATATTGAATCTGCTGGCACTTTCTTCTTGGACTTGGGCTCTAGAACTGCATGCCATCAATTTCTATTGTTCGCAAAAAACCCAGTGTAAAGTATTATGTTATAGCAGTCTGAACAGAGTAACAGTTGTTTTCATTTATACTTTATCTCTCTTTTCATTTTTAATATTATTTATTCTGCATGTACATCCTCTTTCTTTTGTTTTCTCTGCCAAAGATTTATAAATAGTGATTTTTTGTTACCATTTTTTCCTCTTGTGCTTAGTTAATTTCTTCTCTTACCATATTTTCTTCTCCACTAAACCCCTGATTTACTTTGTAGTTTACAAATAAAGTTTTGAGTTGAATGATGAGTAATTTACAAGCTTTCATTTCCTAATCTGAATTTAAGTTTATACATTTTCCTATAGCTACCACTTTAGCTGCATACTACAAAATTTACATAACAATTCTTCATTGACCATTGAATCATTTAGAAGTATATTTTTAGTTTTTAAAATATACAAATTAATTTTTATTGACTCCTTATTTTACTGTATTATGGTTAGAGAACATGGTTTGTATGGGGTGTGTGTGTGTGTGTGTGTGTGTGTCTGTGTGTGTGTGTGTGTGAAAACCTCTTTACTTTGCTTCAAGGACATTTTTGGTGTAGTTTCATATAAAAGAATGACATCTTCTGTGATACATATTCATTAGATCAAGCTTGTTCTGTTGTTTGAATCTTCTATATCTTAATTTTTTCCCAATCTGTTTTAGGACTGTTAAAATCTTTCACCAAAGCTGTAACTTATCAGGATCTTTTTATAACTTATCAATTTGTGATTTATATATTTGGAGGTTATCTTGCTAAGTGAGTATAGCTAAGTGTCTCTAGGGATAGGTATAGAAGTAGATCATAAGTATTTAGGAGATGTCAACCAGAAATAAAAAGCAGAAAAGAGGTAGAGAATAAAGATTTTTTTTCTCAGACTCCAAGCCAGGAGTCAACACAAACGAAGTGCCAGGTATGTTTGCCAACTCCAGGGGAGACAGGCTCACACCAGGGGATGTGTGCTGGATGAGGAGTAAATGCATAAAATGAGGATCCAAGATGAAGTCAGCTGGTTATAACTCACAGTTGACTGCTTTTAAATACTGCCATACCTGTGTTTTGTTTGTAAGTCGCTAGGCTTGAAGTTGCTACCTGACACTGAGTCCTGGCAGGAAGGAATTCTCTTGTGGACTAAAACATATCAGAGCAACTTCTAACTTTTAATTAACTCCCACACACATTTTTATTATGGAAAGATATTCCTCAATTTTGTACATTTCTTTTTGCAATCTTAATATCACATTTCATATTGCCCTTTGGGCTTTGTGATCCAGGAGGATGAATTATTCCAATTGTTTTACTTAACTGGTTGTTATTGTCTAGAGAGAACTTCAGTGAGTTCAATTTACTTGGTAGCCTTTCCCTCTGAGATTTTGTTTCTTATAGACTTTACCATTGAGCAGAAATACTCCTATTACAGCACTCAGTTTATCTGTAGATGAAAACCTTCACATCTTAAATAAAACACTCAGTTAGTGGGGTCAGATTTGGCTCTACTTCTCTTTATTGGTGTTTCTAAATCTGTTTGCCAAGTTTGAGGTCTCACACTCGGACATCTCAGAGGAACACTAAGAGTAGAGACACTTTTCAATGAATGTGAAAAATAGCATTTTGTTGAAGTCTATTTTGCTCAATTACTCCAAAGTATAAGGAGCAGAGACCAAGCCTGAGACATTGAAGACTAAAAGGAAACTAGAATTTTGGGGTTTCTTCTTTTTTTCTTTGCTTTAAAGAACACATATTTATAAGCAATTAACAAAAGGGATTTATTATGAAAATTATCTTTCAACCCTAACAGTGATATTCTTTGTGGTAAAAGAAACAGCTGTCTCATAAACATTAAAAAAATATATAAGCTCTCCCCTCTCATTCTTTTATTACTTCCAGTTCTCTTAATTTTGGGTGAAGACAGCAAGCCAAGTTTATGGTGAGGTTTATTTTAGTAAATTACACAATTATGCAGATGATTCAAGATTTTGCCCTTCCCCAACTCCAAGCAAACATTTATCTTTATTATTAAACTTATGCAAATGAAGCCAATTCCTGGAGGTGTGTGCCAAACACGCCATATAATTGCATAGTTTTAAATTTCAGTTTCCTAGTATGGATGTGGTACTTAAGATGGCATGACATTTTCAGTTTCCGAAAACCTTACAACAAGTTTTAAAAATTGGGCCTAAGTCTGAGTGAATTCCCTTTTGGGCATTTCCCACCATTAAATTAATTATACTGCTCTCCAAGTTCTATATGGTAGATCAGGCACCAGGATCCCTTTTATGAATATCCATTCATAAAATTCAAATTCAAAAATATAAAATAAAAATAGCTAAATAAAATAGCAGGTAATCTGGGGGGTAATTATTCTGAGGAGGAAAAAACAAGGGTCCAGCTAGATAGTATTATTTTTAAAAGCACTTTATATAGGTGTAGTTGAAGCATGTAAAAAGCATGCTTGTAATGTGTATAACTCCATGAGTTTGGAGCAAAGTACTCACCAGTGAAACTGTCACCACTATCAAAGCCATAGATATATTTGTTACCTTGCAAAGTTTTCTTGTATCCCATTTATTTATTTGTTTGTTTGTTTGTTTGTTTTCTGATAAGCATGCTAAGATCTATACAGTTGTTGTATAGGTGCCATCAAGTCAGGTCCAACTCATAGCAACCCTATGTACAACTGACGAAACTTCACCTGACACTATGCCATGCCCAGTACAACTGTCAGTTCTTCTCTGCTATTCCTGGGGTTCTCAATAGCTGATTGTTTTGGGGGAGTGAGTTTCCAGGTCCTTCTCCCTCTATACACTTAGATAATTTTAATTGTATGATATACCATAATGTGCTATTGCTATAAGTGCTATACTGCAGAGCAGAACTCCAGAACTTATTCATCTCACATAACTGAAATTTCTTATCCTTTGAAACATCACTACCTCATTTCTCCTGCTCCCTAGACCCCAGCAACCACCATTTTCTTTGCTTCTAGGAGTTTGACTATTTTAGATGCCACCAGTATTTATCTTTTTGTGTTTGATTTATATCACTTAGCACAATGTTCACCAAATTCATCTGTGTTGTCCCAAATGGCAGTGCTACATATTTCTAAAGACTGAATAATATTCCATTGTACACATATAGCATATTTTCTTTATCCATTCACCCATCAATGGATATCTAGGTTGTTTTCATATCTTGGCTATTGTGAAGAATGCCACAATGAATATGGGAGTGCAGGTCTCTTCAAGATGCTGATTTTAAATTCTTTGGATAAACATATGGAATTGGGTCTACCATATAATATGGTAGTGCTATATTTTATTTTTTGAGGAATTTCTATTCTATTTTCTACAATGGCTGTACCAATATACAATCTCATCAACAGTGTACCAAGTTCGCTTTCTCTACATCCTTGACAACCCTTATTATCTTAAAATTTTTTTTAATAATAGACACACCTTTCATGTATCTCTTGGCTATTTATATATCTTCTTTTGAGACACACTTGTTCATGTCTTCTCCTGTTTGTTGATTTTTTTTTTTTGCTGAGTTGTATAGTTCCATATATATTTTATACATTTTAAATATTAACCTTTAATCAGATAGATGGTTTTCAAATATATTCTCCCATTCCACAAGTTATCTTTTCATTTTGTTGATAGTTTTATTTGCTGTGCAGAAGATTTTTGCATTTGAAGCAATCTCATTTGTCTACTTTTGATTTTGTTACCTGTTGATATAATTTGGATAAAAAATGTCCACCAAAAACTCATGTATTGAAGGTTTGGTCTCTAATGCAATGTTCAGAGGTAGGGCTTTAGGGAGGTAATTGGATCATGAAGGTTCTGATTTAGGCAATGTATTCATCCATTGATGAATTCATAACTTGATGAAATTATTGGGAGGTGGTAGAAACTAGTGGGTGGGGCTTTTTTGGAGGAAGTAGGTCACTGGAGGTGTGCCCTTGAAGGATATACTTGTCCTCAGTTCTGCTCTTTCTTTACTTCCTGGCTGCCACAAGGGGAGCAGCTTTATTCTACCATGGTATTCTGCTATGTGTCTGCCTTGACACATGGATCCAGCCAACTATTGACTGAAACCTCTGAAATCATGAACCAAAAAATCCTTCTTCCTTATTTTATTTCTCAGGTAATTTGCTATAGTAATGAAAAACTCACCAACACAGCTGTGCTTTTGGTGTCATATAAAAGAAAATCATTCCTAATACCAATGTCAAAGATTTTTCCTTCTGTGTTTCCTAATAGTAGGTTTTCAATTCTAGGTCCTATGTTGAAGACTTTAATCTATTATGAGTTGATTTTTGTGTATGGTATAACATATGATTCCAATTTCATTCTTTTTCATTGTTGATATCCAGTTTTCCCAACACCATATATTGAAGAGAATGTCCTTTTTCCATTGTGTCCTCTTGGTACCCTTGTCAAAAATTAGTTGACTGTGTACGTGTGGGTTTATTTCCGGGCTCTCTGTTCTGTTCTGTTGGTCTGTGTCTGTTTTTGTGCCACTACCATACTTTTTTATTACTATACCTGTGGAACAAAATTTAAATTCAGAAAGTATGATGCCTTAAGCTTTGTTCTTCCTCTAGATTGTTTTGGCTGTTTGGGAGCTATTGTGATTTCACATGAATTTTAGAGTAGTTTTTCTAGTTCTGTGAAAAATGGCATTGAAGTTTTGATAAGGGGATGGATATTGTGGCAAATACGTATAATCTCAGCAACTTCAGAGGCTGGGGCAGGAGAGTCACGAATTCAAGACCAGAGGCAGCTCATTCAACTTATCAAGACTATCTCAAAAAAATAAAAATTGAGCTGAAAGTTGAAGCTCAGTGGTCAAGTTCTTGCCTAGTATGTGTGAGGCCCTGGATTCAACCTCTAGTACTGAAAAAAAGAGAAATTTTGGTAAAGATTTCATAGATTTTGAGTAATATGGACCTTTTAACATTATTAACCCTTCCAATTCATGAACACAAGATATCTTTCCATTAACTTATTTCTTCTTCAATTTCCTTTATCAATGTTTCATAAGTTTCTAGTATACAGTTCTTTCACATCTTTGGATAAATTTATTCCTAAGTGTCTTATTCTTTTTGTGTGGCTATTGGAAATGGCACTATTTTCTTAATTTTTTTCAGGTAGTTTGTCCTTAATGTATAGAAATGCCACTTATTTTTGTATATTGATCTTGAATCTTGCAACTGTCCTATGTTTACTTATTATTTCTGGTTTTATTTGAGTCCATAGAATTTTCTACATATAACATCATGTCATCTGCAAACAGAGACAATTTTTTTTCTTTTCAATTTGGATGGTTTTTCTTTCTTTTTCTTGCCTAATTGCTCTGGCTAGGACTTCTAATACTCTGATGAATAGAAGTGGCAAAGGTGGGCAACTTTGACTTGTTCCTGTTCTTTGTGAAAAAAATTGCAGTTTTCCATGGAGTATTGTCATAAACACACTATATTAGAAACATAAATGGACATGTTTGTGTTTTTCCACAGGTCAGAATTATTGAATAACAATAAATTCATAAGCTACATCAATCTCATTGACTTTAATTCACCAAGTACTACTGGTTTCACTTCATACTCATGGTCATTGTCAATCACAGGTTCTTTTTTTCCTAATCTAATTACTAATATTTACTCTTAAATCATACATTGAAGTTTACACAATTATATATACATATATGTTACAGAATGATAGCAAAAGTGGTAAGCAGTTGCAGGGTTCAAAGGGGCCTTACTGAAGGCAAGAAGAGAGAGCTGATGCAGATGCAGAGAGTCATTGCATGTGGTTAGATATTAACCAACTCAGTTATAGAGCTGTTGTAAGGTATGTGCAGAGTAGATAAAAGGCAAGGTACAGAGCTTGTTCAAGACACAGAGCTGGGATCCAAATGAATAGTAATTCGAGTGGGCCATGTCAAGCAAAGAGGATCACACTGAGCTGAAGCCCAGGGGCAGAATCAGGAGTTCATTCACTATCAATCTTGTGATGCCGTCACTGGATGGTCTGATGACAGGTCAGTGGCTGCTGCCATACCCCAATGTTTGGCATTTTTCCTTTTGTATGATTCTGGTGAGAGGGTTGCATCACTCGTTGGCCTGATGTGTTCGATAAGTTCATGGCCTGGTTTTTCTGGTATGGTTTTGAAGTGGTTATGTGTTCCTGACTTAATTTGATAATTTCATAAGTGGTAGTATTTTATTTGCCTAAAAATTATTTATCAGTCTGTGCCATGGTTTGAACTGGACAGTTGATGGTTATTTACTTGCACACATAAGATGGCAGAGTCATTCTGTCTTAGCTTTTTCTCTCAAAATGGATCAAACTGCTGCTTTTCAAAATGGAGTTACTCAGGGCAAAGCACAGGCTGATAGGTACTGTTTTATGGAATATGGAGTAACTCTGAGAAGGGCACAGCCTGATCTCCACAGTGTGATGTTATGACATGTGGCCTCTGTCATGTTGAGGTACATGCCTAATATTGACTTATTCCAAACCTTTAATGGAGATCTCTTCACAGATCTCCATTAAAATGGCTCTTGTTATTTATTGCTGTTTCTTTAAACTTACACATAAAAACCCTCCTTGGAGCATTCGTAGAACCTGGCAAACAATGATCCTTATTTCCTATGGGCTGGGCATTGTGTTGGCATGTACGCACATCGTCTCCTTTTCCTTACGATCTTATTCTGCAGATGGGAAGTGACTTTCCTTGGTCGTATACCTGCTGTGAGGCACATTAAAGAGCAGTGTCCTAAAGAGGAAGTGGAAGAGAGCAGTGGCTAAAGGCACCAATGTCGGGGGCAGAGAGACCCAGCAAGTGCTCAACCTTTCTGTACTTTGCTTTCCTCATCTGTAAAACAGATTATAAAACAGTTGAAATACCCATCTTATGTTTTTGCTGTAGGTATTTTAGGGACAATAACTATACAAGTGGATACTAGTAGGTAGCAGTTATTAATGAATCAATGAGACAGATGTGTTGTTAAAGGAGGGTTCTATTTTAAAATACACCATTGTTAGGTGCCATCAATAAATTAAAACTTTTAATGTTATTATTTCATGAGAAATGCATGTTTGTTGTAAAAAATTAGTAAAATAAGCAAAAAGAAAAAATCTTTAATCCTATAAGTGAGAGAACTTACTGAATTTTTTTCTGTTTATGTTTTTTCTATGCACACACACATTATTTAAAATGGGATGCTGTGCAATTATTGTTCTTTAAATGTCCTTTCAATCATTAAAGCTTATTTTTGTTTTTTGCTAGGCATTACTGTTATGCATGCATTTGGATGCTTATTCCCATAGGTGCCATTAAAATAAGCCAGGCCCTTGCCACAGGTTTGTGTATAATACAGAACTTGCTGTTTTCTTTCTTCTTTATTTTTTTTTTGGGGTAGTACTTGGTGGTTGAATCCAAGGCCTCATTCTACCACTGAGCTGCACCCTCCAGAACCATTTTTTACTTTTATCTTAAGACAGGGTCTCCCTAAGTTATGCAGGCTGCCTCTGGCTTTGAACTTGATATATTCCTGCCTCCACCTCTTGAGTTACTGGTATTGTAGACATATGCCACTGCACTGCCAAGAACTTTTTGTTTTCCGTAAATTGCTTGTATTTCTGTAGGCAAGGATTGTTCTTTCCATCTTGCATGGAGTGGAGTCAGGGCCTTGAGGTAGGAACAGCCTTGGCTGGAGGAAGACAGCAGAGATATTCTCTTGGAACAATCATGAAGCTTAGAAGTAGAGCATGCCCAGAGGCAACAAGGAGATCCAGGTGGGAGGCTCTAGGGATGCTTGTATTGCAATGGGGAGCTAATGTCAATGGAATTGAAGAGCCAGGACAGAATCAAACCCAAGGGGTATGAAACTAGATATATAAATGGACAATGGTTGGACCATTTATAAAAATAGAACTCAGGTCCACAACCTGCAACAACCTGCCCAGGAAATCAAGGCTTTATGTATAATAAACAACCCATGTAGCCAGACTGCTGTAAGTCAGACTTGAAGGAAGCCTGATTGTTAACTTTAGTAATAATCCAGGAAGTGAAACAATAACTTCTATAGCAATTAGTCCAACATGGCCAGGACCTGAAAAATAACTCACAATGTCTTATAGCTTTTTCCCTGCTTCTAACTTTGGAGAAATCAGAAAAAGCCAAATAGGCCCCCTGACCCCCAAATAATCCCAGAGGATACCCCACTTCTGATTAGTCTATCTGTGGCTTCCTTATGCCCATAGCTTTCCATAGGGCATACCTAAGTGACTTGTTACTCTGTTTTCTACTCTGAGCTTCCCTGCCTTTCTGCTTCCCTTTGAGTCTGTGCTCCTGACTGACTCCCTGCCATAGCAAGCTCTGAATAAGTAGCCTTGCTCTTCTTACTTGGTTGGTCTTTATTCATTTACACACTTGTTGAGGCCCCTGTGGTACTGATCATGTGTAGCCATTGTCAGATCAGCCTCTTTATCTTTAATGGAATTCCACTTGAGTGCTTCTTTTTTTTTTTCTGTGAGGTACAGGCTATTTTTCTGGAAGGTATAACTTATTCAGCTCAGTATTCCTATTGCCCAGCATGTGCCTGGCTCATCATAAAGATTGTGGAAAAGTGAGTGAAAGAGGTCTGATTCACAAAGATCAAGCTCTTTTTTTCCAATATGAAATCAGGAAAGCCCAGCATGACTGTTTTATTTTGATAGCATGCAATGTCATCCCAATTCCAGCTTAGAAATAATTCAAAATTGTTTTGACCCAGTGGAGGGGTCAGTTAGCACTTTGATGGATTTTACAAAACCTCTAGAGAACTTTTAAAGCTTTGGGGAAATTTTTCCTTTTTTTTTTTTTTTAATATACCTCCCCCTAATCTAAACTCACCTATAGCCACAGCACTGTAGCTTCCGATTCCATCAGATCTTGGAAGCTAAGCAGGGTCGGGCCTGGTTAGTACTTGGATGGGATAACACCTGGGAACACTAGGTGCTGTAGGCTTGGGAGAAGGACCCAGCAACCCACTCCCAAAAAAACAATCTGCCATTGAAAGCCCTATGAATAGCAGAGAAGCACAGACAATAGTGTTTTGCCTATTGTAAGTAGGATCGCTATGAGTTGGACACCAACTCAAGGGTACCTGACAACAACAATAACAGTCTAAACTCATGTTAACATTGAGGGAAATTAAAAATTTTTTTTCCTGCTAGCTAAATGGAAGCAGTTATTATTCAAACTGTAAAGCCAACCATAGCTAAGTTAGTTTTACTTGCTTGTCATCCCTATTTCCCAGGAAGATGACTGGAATGACATGTGGCTATTTAATTGTCACTGAGATGGAGTCTGCCTGAGGCTTCTGCACTGATATACTTACACCAGTCTTCACCAGATGCACCACATTTCAGTACAGGTCACATCAGCTCCAGGCTCCTCCCACTGAACAGAAACATCTGCCCAGCATCAGCCGGGGGCCCAGCATCTGACACTTGTTCTATACATTGCCTTGACCTTG
Source organism: Pedetes capensis (assembly GCA_007922755.1). Classification (NCBI taxonomy): domain Eukaryota; kingdom Metazoa; phylum Chordata; class Mammalia; order Rodentia; family Pedetidae; genus Pedetes; species Pedetes capensis. The sequence goes on along the minus strand of VMDO01015091.1, from coordinate 36,478 downwards.
CACCTTCCCCCAGGCCAATCACCAAATTCAAACACTGAAATAGTTTTATTTTGTAGCTAAGACTTCTTAATGTGTGGGAACAATGTCCAGAGGTGAATAGCATGGGAAAACTTCATTCTCAGAAATTCTACAGATCTCAGGGCCATAGGGATGTTGCTTATTGTGCTAAGCATCTTTTTAGACGCTCTCACTGGACTGCAAACTCCAAAAGGGCAGTGGCTGTGTCTGTCTCATTTATTTCTGTATATTGTACCTGTCATAGAGTCACCCTTCCTAGAATTTTATTCAATGAGCGGTGGGAACTTGGGACTCGGATTTAGTTGATAGAAAGTGCAGATGCTGCATTATCATAGTGAAACCAAAAGCAAAGAGCTTATTATGAAATACTTACAAATATGAACAGCACCGCAGCAACTCTCCTTGGAGAAGCCTGTTTTTGACTAGGTATTTATTAATAAATAGGCAATTTTCTTACCCTTCTCCATTAGTAGAATTTTTAGTGATTTGGAAAGTTCTGCCCCATTGGACTAAGTTAATCACAGGTTAAGTAACCTGACTGCCTCATTCAGAAGAGAAGTGACACCTCTTGGTTTGTGGGCAGGGCATGTAGTAGAGGGGCATAATGAGCTCACTTTCCTGGTGGTTCTATGGAGAAGAGCACTGCTTGAATGTTGCTGCCCAATGAGGATTACTATATAGGGAAAGTGTCCTCCAATTGGTTATACTTTCTCCTCCTCCCCAGCAGCCTAACCCAAGCACCTCTCCTGACTCCATGCCATCTATTTGTACACCGATCTCTTGCTACTCTTGTCACTTGGTTGTACCATATCCCTTCCAGCAGTCTGGGGGTGGGAGGAGAAGGGATTGTAAAGAAGATGAGAATTTTAGCATTGATTTAGGTAGAGGGCATGAGGGTTTGTCACTCAACATCCATTTCAATCTCCTCCTCCTATGCCTAGACTACAGGGGCTGAAAAGCTAAAACCCCACATCTCCTAGACTCCTTTGCAGCTGTTTATGGATGTGACTTAGATGCACACGTATTTGGAAGGCAGAGGGAGGCACAGATATTGCTCCTTCTGCCCTAATGGAACCTTGAGCTTGTTTCTTTGGCCTTCCCAGGGCTCTGTGAGCCATTTTGTCCACTGAAATAAGCCATGTTCTGTGAATTCTTTTCTCTGTAGTGGAGTTCCAGCCACTATAGTTGGTCAAAGAGACGCTGAACCAGACCTTTGGAGTTAGGTATTACTAAGGGCTGTCCTCCTTTGTAACTATTGCCTTGGTTTTAGACAACTGTTTGAAGAAGCACTGATGTGTTACTTTTGGTTCCTAAATTTCAAGGTATTGTACGTTGCCTACTGTAGTCTGATAAATGGTAAGCAATTAGAAATCCATGGTTATGGGCTTAATAAAATGTTGAATCTGTTACATACTAAATTCTCTTCAGAAAAGTGTTGAGCTTACTAACTTATACATCTAGTGCCTGGGTTTAGGATTGCCTTGTCTGTTGTTAATGAGTCTTTGCTCTTTAGAGTCTCAGAAATCTCCAGATGATGTAGAACAAAAAATCAATACCAATAACATAGGATTTTTTAAAATACAGGAACAGAAATGCTTCATGAAAACCCATGATAGCAAGGCATTTTATTTGTATCTTCTATGATTTCTGAAAGTATGATGTGTTATGTTGGAGTAAGGGAAGTTGCTTCAAAGAAAAAAAATAGAGGTTCAGAGAAGTATGAAAATATGTTCAGTGTCATCAAGTTAGTTACTAAATAACAGAATCAGGTCCACACCAGGTTAGAAAAGCTTATCTTTGGGCCATAAGGAAATCTACTGCTTGATGGTTTCCTCCATTAGCCAGTCAAGAATAGGCTGAGATGGCTCTTGGAGCCAGTTGCCCCCACCCCCAAAAAAAAAATCAATTGAAAGTGATTCATTGCCTAGTTCAAAAAAGAATTCAGATTTACCAATTTGTCTGTAAAAGCTGGTGGCAATGACAGACTAGGAGTTGTGCGGTGAAGGGAGAGACAGACAGGATTCTAGCTGAAGCGATCCTTGCAACATCTGTTAGTGCTGAGGTGAGCTTGGGTTACAGCTTTATTCCATAAAACAAGGATGTGTAAAGCAGCATCAGGAAAAGACATTAGGATGTGCAGAGGCAGCAAGGAGGATGGCGGAGGGTGACTTGTGGGGGAGCAGAGCAGACGACCTGCTGGGCTTAGTGCCTCAGTTAACACTTCCTTTTTCTCTTTGTTCTCGCTATTAATTTCTATTGTTAAGGAGTCCTTCCAAAGAACAGTTGTGGGTTTGAAGCAGAATGAGAACAAAGCATTCTTTTCTACCAGATTATCTCTTCAGCTCTTGTGGCTAAGACTTTCCTGGACTTCATTTGAGCTTTTCGGGTACATGAGGAGGTTTCCTTTTGCTATGGAAGGATTTACGTGTAGCCAAATGTTTCACAGCCGTATGTGTAATGTGCTTTAAAGCCTTCTCTGAAAGTGAAATTTATTTAAAGGCAAAGCTGTTTCCTACTGGTTGGAACGGCATCTAGCAGTGTGACTCAGGCTTCTGCTCTTGGGAGCCTTCATGGTAGAACTTGCCCCAGAGCAGACAGAGCAAGCCCAGAAACCTTAACCTTCAGAAGGCTCAAGAGGTGTCTTTGGTGGCCCTGATTATTTATAGTGTCATGTATGGTTCTGTTTCCATCAGGAGGACAAAGCAGCTGATTGATAATAGTAACCAAGGACTGCTGGAGTGTTGCAGACTGTCAATGTGGGAGGTTAATGTGTAGAATGTAAATCAGTGGCTGGAAAAGAGAGCTGGAGGCTAGGTTCCTTGTTCCAGCAACTGGCCTCAGAACCCACTGTCTGGGCCCCTATGGAATCGGGTCTGCAAAGGAGCCTGGCCATATCCTTACATCATGGAAACCGGATGGACTCTGCATGTAGAGAGACCTCCATCACTTTACTAACTATTCAAAATTGGGGAAATTATTTATTCTTCCTCTCAGCCTGGTTTCCTTGTTTGTAAAATAAAGATGATACCATCAAAGAGCTATGGGAAACACTAGAAAAAAAGTTCTTAATGCACAAACCACCACGCCTGGAACATGGCAGGTATTCATCAAATGGCAAATGACCACTCTGAATATGCTCATGGTTATTTGCTGGTTGTTTCCCCTAGTTAATGCTATTTAAGTTTCTCTGCAGGGTCTTTGTGCTAGTCAGCTGTATACTATAATAAATACTTGAGATAATAGAAAAATCTTTATTTTGCCTCATAGTTTATAGGTTTCAGTCTGTGGTCACTTGGCCTTGTTGCTTTGGGCCTGTTGTGGGGAGAATGTGATAGGGCAAAACTTCTCACTTCCTGGCCTAGAAACAAGAGTGTGAAGAAAGGAAGGGAGTCCCACTATTCCCTCCGAGGGCATGCCTCCACTGACCTGAAGACCTCCTGATAGGCCTTAGCTCTTAAAAGTTCCACCACTTTCCAATAAACCACACTAGCGGCCAAGACTTAACATGTGGACCTTTGGGGACATGTAAGATCCAGACTACAGCAGGCCCCTTCTACTCAATCTGTTCTTCCCTATGGCTGTAATCCTGTTGTGAACATGAGGTTTTCATGAAGCATTTCTGTTCCTGTATTTAAAAAAATCCTATGTTAAAGAAAAAAGTATTCCTATAGTAACCTTTCAAATAAACAGCCAGCAAGGTTAGTATCCTTAGTTCAGAAGTCGGCATAATTAAGTTGAGAAAAAGAAATGTAGAGAAAGAATAGAACTATTCTGAGCTTTAAATCCCTGAAAACAAATGCCTGGGAATTTTTAATGTCTTTTCATTGCAAGATGGTCTATAGTATTCATCAAGCCAAGTGCAGTGACTCACACCTGCAGTCCCAGTGACTAGCAAGCTGAGGCAGGAGGATTGTAGGTTTGAGGCCAGAGGCGGCCTGCATAATTTAGTGAGACCCTGTCTCAAAATAAAAGAATTTTTAAAAATGGGCTGGAAGTGCACCTAGAGGTAGAGCCCTTGCAAAATATGTGTGAGTCCCTGGGTTCAACTTCCAAGTACCACCAAAAAAAAAAAAAAAAAAAAAAAAAAGAAAAAAAAATTCATCAGATTCTCATAAGGGCTGGGAACCCCAACCCCCAAAAGGTTAAGAATACTGTGACCTCCTAGACCAGGGAATTATTTGGAGCCAGTTCATGGTTTCTGCCTTCATGCAGGAAGGACAGTGGGGCATGAGGCTGTGTACCACTTCCACAGAATCTGAGGGCTGTTTTGAAAGTATAGATTCCAAGTCTGCAGTTCACACCTACAGAATAAAGAAGTAGAGTGGGAGAATTTGGCATTTGAATAGGTTCTCCAGATGATTTTCATGGCTGCTGAAGTTTGACAGTCTACCAGTATGAGAGTAAAACCTGCTCTTCATATCAGGGCACCAGGATGGGCCCACCACTTACAGTTATGGGGATGTGGGGACAGGACTTCAGTTTCCTCCCCTGCAAAGTGGGGAATGATACATGTCTCTTTCCTGAACATGTGTGAACATTAAATAAGATGGAGTCTATGCTGTGTTTAAATAAGAGCTTCATATGAAGAATACTAAAATGTTAGCAGAACTGATGATCATTGTCAATGCCATATTAGGCAAACCAAAGGTTCTCTCTATGGAAATTGCTGAATTATTGAATCAATTGACATTTCCTTTGGCTGGTTTTGAGTCCTTTTGTTCACCTGCAATATTAAGTCAGTATCAAGCCTAAATTGTACATGATGACATGAATAGATCAGTAACAGTGGAAATGATGGGCAATTTCATTTCATTCTTTCTCTTTAGTTTCTAGTTTTCCTACCATGAGCATGCATGACTTTAGTTAAAAAAAAGAAAAAAAAAACCCTTTGGTTTTTCAGAAAGGAGTCTTTTACTATATGACTTAGTGAAAAATAGTTTAGGCTATTGTAGTAAATTCTTAATTGATCAGGAATTTCACCCCCTGTGTTATGTTATTTGAATAAATTAGATTATACCTAAATTGCTTTGGGTTAACCAGCCTTTTCTCTGGAACTGAAACACATTCTCAGTAGGACGCCTGTGGGGGAGCATTACATTATTATTACAAAAGTAAGCATTCTGGAGAATATTGCCTGATGTTGAAATCACTGCCCCCCCCCTTGGTGCAGGGGATTAAACCCAGAGCTTTGCACATGCTGTGTAAGCCCTCCACCACTGAGCTACATCCCAGGCTTACAGTTGCCTATCTTTATGAAAGGTGAAAAAATTCATTTGAATGAGCTTCCAAAGTTCTTGAAAAAAATCTTACAAAATGTGTAAGAAATATTTGAGCACACACCTTCAGAAAGGTGGACTGTACTTTTCAGATATGTTAGGCTTGTATTTTTAAACATGACATCAAGTAAAAAAAAACATTGTTTAGAGTAATTTCCCACACATATAGGCATAGATACATGGCATGTGCATATATATTTCCAACTGTAAGAATGATGAATTGTAGACTGAAAAATCACACAGTTCAAACAAAGACCAGGAGCTATGCCAAGTGAAAAACAAAAATCATTAATAATGCAGAAATATATTAATAATGCAGTAATACAGATTTGAACCTTGGGATTAGTACTGGTTGCTAAATGTTTTAATGGGAGAGATTAGTAGTAAAACCCTTGGGTGGCAGTAAACTTCTCAGGAAAGAAAGACCTGTAGCAGAGGTCCACAAAACTCAAGCACCTAAACTAACAAGGAAGAACAACATGAAATTCAAATTAGAAGCCAATGCACATGTCCCAGAAGAATATTTTAAAGACACACAACTATGGATTTGAATTAAAAGCTTATGGTGATGTGTAAGGAAAAATAAAAAGCAGTCAGTTGGTCATGAGGAAGAACCTGTGGAGAAAAGGCTCAGGTTGTTTTTTCTCCTTCATCTTCTCTTGGATGATCCATCATCTTCAGGCTGACCCCCAGCTCTGTGTCTCCTAGGGCTCCCGGTTTTAAGCCCTTAGCCAGGTGTTACTGCTCCTTGACCTCATTTCCCGAGTCATACCCTGACACCCTGAGGTGTGTGGTCACCAGACCTGTTATGGCCCCCTCTGTTCCTGTAACAGCTCAGCTATGCAATTGGATAGTGCAGAAATACCTGGAGAGTGCTTGGAGATGTTTAGGTGGCTTGGGCCCATGAGATGGCTGGTCAGTGTCATCCAGCTGCAAAAGTGGCTGGAGCCACTGTCTCCTCTAATCACTTCCTCAGGCACAGCTGGGAATTAAGACCCCATTGGGTTTTTAAATCAGCAGAGAAATACCTGTGCTGAGCCTGCAATTAAGCTGTGTAGGTCCATTGTCACCTGAAGGGAAAATGGCCTAATTGGAAGTCCAGGTTACCTGTGTTCTTCAGAGACAATATCTGCCACCAAATGTCCTCTTTACCTTGGCCTGAGGGAGTTTCCTCTGCTCTGTGTGTGCCCAGGGTCCTTGAAGATGTCTCCAGATCTCTGATTTGTTAATTCATCTGCTCCAACCAATCACGGACCCAATGGTCCATTCTCTACTCCTGGTGTCCAGCCCTGTTCTCATCAACAGCTCCTGCTCTGGAGTAGGATTGTATTGTGGCTTCCCTGCTGTCATCTGGTAGACCTCAGGAAGGATATTTGTATGTGCAGGTTATCCTCACTCTTTTATGAGAGCTCAGTCTCTGTTTCTGTCTTGGGGTCTCTCTGACCCCCTCCATGTAAAGATTCTGTATTGCACATTGTGCCCATCTTTGTTCTCTCATTACTCTTACAATGTCCATTCTGTTTCACACCTATGGTTTCCTTCTTAGTGACAGTAGCTTTTATTATGGATCCTCTTCCCATGATCATCTAATTTCCTTGCCTCAATCCTTTTGCAACTTTCCTGAAATCTGTTGATAAAAAGCCCTTCCACCCCAGATATAATAATTTCTCCTTTTTCTGGATGTGAAGTACATAATGAAATAAAAAAAGGAGGACACTTTCCCTTCTGAATCAGGTGCCTATGGACAACTTTACCTTTTCTCAACTTTTTTGTTATGGAGTGACGTTCTACTGTCCTACACTCATGGCAAGTGGCAGTATTTCTGGGCCTGAAGATAGGAGTTAGCTATTATTGGTACACTTTCTGACTACCCTACTAGGTCTTGAATGACTTACAGACTTTACTGAATAAAAACCTAAAGCCATGTAAGAAATATTTCCAGGCATGAATCTAATTTCCTGCTGGAGCATTCTCTTGTCAAAATCAACTTGAAAAGTCTTCTGGGGACATGATGAGCTGGATTGCCACCACAAGGAGGAGTGGCTACAAGTCTCCTTCGTTAAGCCACCTGCTTCACACAGCTCTCTCATCAAGCTGGCTTTCCAGGCACAGAAACAGGTGCATGAGTTTTCCACTGAGCTGAATAAATCAATAGAGGAAATATGTGAAGGTGTTGGTTTCCAGCACTTAATTTTTCCTGTGGATTAACCAATAGGCAAAGCAAGGGACTATTTCAACCTTCAGTTTCTATAGCATGGCAGGGTTGCATGGATAAAAGTAACAAGTTAAAAGTTGGTAACTTAATTCAAGGGCAATCAATCTAACAATTCAAAGGATTGGTTTGGTGAAGTGGATCTAAAAGTAGGAATGAGGTTCATGGGTTAAGGTTTTGGTTTTCTTCCAGGTTTGCTACTAATAAATTATGTGTCTGGGTTCATGCCTGAGTCCTATTTTCTTGGCTCTGTGATATCACAACATCAGCTGAACTGCAGTAAGAATTTACTAAGATGTATGAGGTGATTTATAACCTTCAGATGAATAAGTAGTAGCATGTGATCATCTCCTGTCGTTGTACACTAGCCATCACTGACATAAGGCACTCTTCTCTATCAGCTCTTTATAGTGACTAACGAAAGGGGATTGTATTTTTTCTATGTGTATAACTCTTATTGATAAACTATGAATTGCATTGTGCTATTTTAACCCATATATTTTTTGAAGTGCTTCTCCGATTTAATTATTGGCATGAGGTATACCTTCTTTAAGTCTATGTTTTTTTTTCCTTTTCTCTTTTTCAAGTGTTCTTCTCTTTCTTCACAATTATTTATGTCTTTATCATCCTAGAATTTTCCTTTAGGCTTGGGATTTACTGAACCTCTTCTCCATTGTTTCATTAGCATCTCATCCATCATTTCTCAGAATTCCTAGTTCCTTCACATGATTCAGCCACTTTTGTACTTCTTTAAACTTTTAAACCTTTAGTTAAATAAATACATGCTCCAAAACACATAAAAATTCTTTGACTTGGAGAAAAAGGAACTTTCCAGAAATGAATACAATTCTTATAAATATGTTTATATACCATATTAAGTTCAAAATAGATGGTATGTTTAACATTACACATTGTAGAAATTCTAAGTTTAATTTTTAAAAGATTGAATAAATACACACTCAGAAATGCCTGCAATTCTTATAAACAGTCCCTTTCTACCTGTCAACTGTCAGTGTCAGCATTTATAAGTTAATAGATGATATGCTTTAAGACAATCACTAAATCCATGTCTGTTTATTCTGGAGTGATCGTGTGAAAGTCATATCCAGCTGAACCTTGGAAAAACATACAAATTTTATATTGAAAGAACACATAGAAAATAGAGGTTTTCAACAGTGCATCTGCCTAGATGTCTCAGGGGCTTTATCAATGTGTAACTAGGCCAGTTCTTTACTCTTTGGGCCAATCCTATGCTTTAGAGATACTGATGTTAGATAAGGCATTTGATTGTCAAAGTATTTTTCAGTAAACATTGCCTATAAGTCAACTGAGACCTTGGGTCCAACAAGAAAAAAAATCTAAAGAAATACTGGTATTAAAAAATATGGCATAGGATGGGCACCATGGCCCACACCTGTAATCCCAACTACTCAGCAGACTGAGGCAGGAAAATTGCAATTTCAAAGCCAGAGGCAGCCAATGCAACTTAGTGAGACCCTGATTCAAAATAAAAATAAAACATATAAAAGGGGCTGGAGGTGTGTTCAGTAGTAGAGCAGTTGCCTAGCATGCATAAGGCCAAGGGTTCAACCTATAGTACTGAAAAAAAAAATAAAAACCCCAAAAACCATTTATCAAGTGACAGCTGATAACACACCCTGCCCCCCTTAGGATGGGGCAATGGTGGCACTATTTCATATTGCCTCAGGAGACCATGGATTCCTTCTGTATATCTCCAGGGTTGAATGCTTTCCATGGGCTCCCTGCCTTGTCGCCCTTTGCCACACATTTCTGCTGTGGGTACATTTGACTCTGGTAGATTAATATCATTAGTGGATCAGTTAATGTCCTCCTTGTATTCTTACTTGTTGAAATATGATTTTGTTACCCCTCCAATTTCTGGAGTCTGTTTCCCCAGTTGTGGGATCTGGCTACCCTGTGACTTACTCTGGCTAATAGAATGCAATGGGAATGATGGTGGATTAGTTCTAAGCCTGGTCCTTAAGAGGTCTTGGAACTTTCACTTTGTCTTTTGGGACCTAACCTCCACCTTGAGAGAGCAAGCCTGGGCTTAGCCTGCTAGAGAGCACACAGAACAGAGACAGTTATCCTAGCTGAGGCTAACCTAGACCAGCTAGCTCCCAGCTTTGCTGCAAGCTTACCACAGACACACGAATGGCCTAGCTAAGGTCAGCTGAGCTTAACCAGGACTAGAGGAACTACCCTCCTGATCTGTGAGGTAAATGATTGCTTCTTATTTTCTGCTATTGTGTACTGTAGTTGTTCATCACTCAGCATTGTTATAGAAATAGATAACTGATATAATGACATATTTCTTCAAAGAGAAAATAGCTTGAGTGTTTATTCTGGTTATAAAAGTAAATGTGGTTAATATAAAAATATAAACAATACAGAAAAACACAAAGGAGAAGGTAAAAATCACTCCAAGTTTCACCATAGAGATACCTATGCAAGTGAAGATTTTGATGAGTGCGTTCTAAGTCATTTCTCTGCACACACACATCAATACATATATACCACAAATAATTTTTACATAGATTAAATAATAATATATGTGCTTCTCTGTGTTCTTTCTTTTATAATCAATAATGTGTCCTAGGCATTTCTGAGTTAAAACAATAAATCTGTTCCATAAATACTAATGACTTTTTACTACACCACTATATAAACATACTGAGATTTACTTTGTTAGTTCTTTGTTAATATAGGTTGGTTTTTATTTTTAAAATCTGTAAGTAATGCTCTGTGAACATCCTTATTTCTGTACCTTTGTAATTATTTCCTCAGGATAAATTCTTAGAAACTAGGTGAAGGCTGAAGGTTAAATATATTTAAACTTTTCATAGTTGTAAACTGCCTTTAAAAAGGCAATTTTTTTCTTATATGTGTTAGAGGAAAACCAAAACACTGGTGCTAGTGGAGACAAATTTTGCTGTAGATGAGAGAATAAAAAGAGAAAAATCCATGGTCATGTTGTTGTTGTTAGGTGCCTTTGAGTTGGATCCTACTCACAGTGACCCTGTGTGCAATAGAATGAAATATTTCCTGATTCTGTGCTAGGCACAATCATTTCTATGTTTAAGCCCATTGTTGCAGCTACTCTGTCAGTCCATCTGGTTGAGAGTCTGCCTTTTTTTTCATTGACCTGCCAATTGCTCAAAATTGATATCTTTCTCCAGGGATTGATCCCTCCTGACATGTCCAAAATACATCAGATGCACTCTAGCCATCTTGCTTTCAAGGAATACTCTGGTTGCACTTGGTCTAGGACAGATCCGTTGGTTCTTTTGACAGTCCATGGTATATTCAATATTCATCTTCAGCACCATAATTCAAAAATATCAATTCTTTTCCTATCTCCCTTATTCAAGATCCAGCTTTCACAACCATATCATGCCACTAAAAATACCATGTGCCTGCAGCCATAGCACTGTGGTGTCTGATGCTGTCAGATCTCGGAAGCTAAGCAGGGTTGGGCCTAGTTAGTACTTGGATGGAGACCACCTGGGAATACCAGGTGCTGTAGGCTTGGGAGAAGGACCCAGCAACCCACTCCCCCGCAAAATCAACCATTGAAAAGTCTAGGAATAACGGAGAAACACTGACAATAGTGTTTCACCTGTAGTATATAGGGTTACTATGAGTTGGACACCAACTCAAGAGCACTTAACTAACAAAAATGCCATGGTATGAGTTAAGTGCACCTTCATCTTTAATGTGACATCTTTACTTTTCAACACTTTAAAGAGGTCATTTGCATCCTCTTTTCCCAGTGCAACATGTCTTTTGATTTCTTGATAGCTGCTTCTGTGGGTGTTGATTGTAGAACCAAGTAAAACAAAATTTTGTACAACCTCAATCTTTTCTGCATTTATCATGAAGTGGCATGCTGACCCAGTTGCAAGGATTTTTGTTTTGCTGATGTTGAGGCACAATGCATACTGAAGGCCATGTTCTTTGATCTTCATTAGTAAATGTTTCAAATCCTCTTCACTTTCAATAAGCAGAGTTGTGTCATCTGCAATAATGCAAGTGTTAATGAGTCTTCCTCCAATCATAATGCTGCATTATTTTTCATGAAGTCCAGCTTCTTGGGTTATTTGCTTAGCATTGAAATAGAAAAAGTACAGTGAAATAATACAGCCCTGATGCAAACCTTTCTTGACTTTAAACCAGGCACTTTCCTTTTTGGTTTGAACGACTGCTTCCTAGTCCATATACAGATTCCTCATGAGTATAATTAAGTGCTCTGGTATTCCCATTCTTTGCAATTTATCCATAATTTGTTATGATCCACACAGTCAAATGCCTTTTCACAGTCAATAAAACATAGATAGACACCTTTCTAGTAGTCTGCTTTTGGCTAATATCCATCAGACAACAGCAATGATGTCCCTGGTTCCATACCCTCTTCTGAATCTGGCTTGATTTTTCCAATACTTCTCTGTCTATATACTGCTGCAACTGCTTTTGAATGATCTTTACCAAAATTTTGCTTGAGTATGAAATTAATAATATCGTTCAATAATTTCCACATTGGGTGGATCCCTTTTCTTGGGAGTAGACACAAATATGAACCTCTTCCAGTCAATTGGACATGTGCTGATTTCCAAATCTCTTGGTATAAACAAGTTAGCACTTCCAATGCTGCATTTGTTTGTTGAAACATCTCTATTGGTATTCCATCAATTCCTGGATCCTTGTGTTTTACCAATTCCTTCATGGCAGCTTCCATTTCAAAAGAAAACGTGACATTGGGAGTAAAACTATTAAACATGTTGATATTCTAAGAGTAAGTAAAATGGGGTTAGATTGGGAACTTGGAGATTTGGAGTTTTGAGAAAGGTGAACTGTGGGTCAGGGACACATGGCATGAATAACAACAAACAATAACAATAATGATCACCAAAATGACAACTTGAGGAATTAACTAGTACTAAGTTCTTGAACCATCTATCAATCTATTTATATACACATATGTATGTGTGTGTGTATGTGTATGTTTTGCCTATAAACATATATATGTATGTAAATTTACAGGTTTCATTTGTATAGTTTTGTAAACCTTAGTTGGGAAGCAGTGAGTAGAGAATAACTTTATTTGGGAAGATCTTGAGTTGAAGATGTTTTTATTTAGGAAGATGATGAGGAAAAGGCATCTTTATTTGAGAGTGGCCATGAGAAGAGAGCTCTGTTTTTTTGGTTGGCTGAGGATGAGAAGACACCTGTATTTGGGGGGAGTGAGACATGAGGGGCATCCAGTTCTGGGGATTGGAAAAGAAAGAGGGAGCTGAGGATGAAGGCTCTTAGGAGGCAGTGATGTCCTTTGTGATAGAGACCCCTTGACCTTGGGAGACTGCCTGAGAGAAATGTGTTGATGAAATTGACCTTCGAGAAGCTCTTAAGGAGTGTCTTAAGGGACCAAGGACAGTTTCAACAGGAGTGTGAAGTAGACCCACGGAAGGACTAACATTCTGATCAGGCAAAATAATGTGTGCCTTACGTGATTATTTGACATCATATATTCTTGGCATTCTTTCTGTATTTTTTAAAGAAATAATTTATTCATTATTCTATGCCCATTCTCCTTACCAAACTGCAGGTTATTTGAAGGGGCAGATTATGTCTTCAATTTTTAAATCTCTTGTGCCTGGTACTTAAAATGTACTTCATCAATTTTTTTTTTGAATGAAAGGAAGGCTACATTTATTTTAAAAAATAATGACCTCAACACAAGATATGGGAGACTGAAATGGTAGTATTATATCAGGAAAAGGCCCTAGGGCAGGCGTGAATATGAGGCTATGAGGACATGGCAGTAATCTTAGTGGAAAAAGATAGTGTTAGTTAAAAGAAGACCATGAAAGGACACTCTTAGATGCAAAAATTATAAGAAAAATGTTAGCAAATTGAGTTGAACAACATATTTAAACAAAACATCATGACTAAGTACGATTTTCCCAAAAGTGCAAGAATGATTTAGTGTCAAAAAATTCATCAATACCATCGACACAGCTCAAAATATTAACAAAGTAGACAAGATAGAATATATGTCATTGGGTGTAGAAGAAAAGGGATAGATGAAATTCAATATATTCATGAGTTTTTAAAAATGATCTTTGAAATTATATTGCTTTTTATGTCTACTATGACAAATTGCCACACATTTAGTGGCCTAAAATAACACAAATTTAATTTTTTATAGTTCTAGAAGACAGAAATCCAAAAGCAGTTCACATCACATCACTTTTCTCTCCCAGCTCCCATGATCATATTGATTATTCTCTTTTTCTTCTATAGTTGCATCTCCCTCTGCCCATACTTTAACCACTTCCATAAAATCCTTTCTTCCTTACAAAATAACATTCATGGATGCCAGGATTATTGTTGTTGTTGGGTGCTGTCGAGTCAGTGTCCGACTCATAGTGACATTATGTACAACAGACAAAACACTATTGTCAGTGTTTCTCTGCTATTCATAGCATTTTCAGGGTTGTTTCCTGGGAATGGGTTGCCAGATCCTTCTCCCAAGCCTATGGCATCTTGTATTCCCAGGCAGTCTCCCATCCAAGTACTAACCAGGGTTTCCGAGATCTGACGGGCTTGGATGCCACACTGGTACAGCTGCAGGTGACTCTAGGATTAGGATCTTTAATGGGCCATTATTCAGCTGTTTCTAGAAAGAATAAAAATAGGAATTGAACAACTACTTTGTAGGTAAATTTTGTAGTATTTTATAACACTGGAAGTGTGCATATCAGGAGCTGGGCTTTTGCTTCTGGCACATGTACAAAGGAGGCATAGCCAAGATGGTCATTACAGCATCGTTTATATTTGCAAAAGAGTCTCATAATGTTATTATAATAATTAAACAGTAGAATGTGATATAGTGGTGAGAATATTTGACGCTAGAGGGACTTAAATTTGATTCCTGGTGTTATCACTTCCCAGATAAATGATTTCAGGCAAGTTAGTTGAGGATTGTAGCATTAGCCATATCACTTGTTTGTATGAGAATTAAATAAGTAAGTCCATGTGAAATGCTCAGCACAGTCCTTATTATATATATATTCTAAAACCATATATAGTAATGATAATAATAATAATAATAATGATATAGTTGAAGGACTGACCTAGCTCATAGTGGGGTATACGATTACCTTGGCACTCAAACTGCTTCATGCTTGAGCATTTTAGTATTCAACCAATATTTTCCAGAAAATTCTAGTTCAGTGCTTGACCACTTAGCACTCAACCACTATGCTAAAACCTGTATGAGATGCCATGCTTACCTGTGACTTCAGGTAAAACAAAGGTGGTAAGCATCACTTTGTGCATTGATTTCAAGCTGTAAAGACCTGTCCTGGTGCTGTGTTTATGGTCTTTTTTTTTTTCTCACACATGTATACATATGTATATCATAAAGTCATCATGTCACCCAGGAAAATTTCTAGTGCTCAAAGTGAAGGAAAGAGGAAAACAGTAATAACAATTAAATTTTATAAAGAACTTATCCCTAAATATGTGAGTGGCATATGTGTGTCTGAATTAGCCATTCAGTGTGGTGCCAGAGCCAATAAATATCTTTACATTATTTCTTAGGGGAGAAAAGTGTTTGGGACTAAAACTGATCAGCATTAGACAGGGCTTCCAGAATGGATTTTGGTGGAGAGCTGAGGTACCACAGTAAATACTTAGGGGACAGAAGTCCTTTTATACTGTGCTGCTCTAGAAGGTAGATCCAGGACCTGGGTGGATATGAGACTGAGATATTTTGAATAAATACAAGAAAGAGGCTTCTAAGAATTAGAGCTCTCCAATGATAGAGAAGGCATCTGAGCCAAAATAAGAGGGTCCTTTGTCTCTAAAAGTTTGCCCACAGTCTGGAGGAACATCTGGCAGAGATATTGCCACAGAGACCCCTGTTTGAGTAGGAACTGGAAGAACAAAACTCTAAAGTCTCTTCCAGATATAATAACATAATTATATTCTATTTATTTAAAATATTTAATTGGATCTTTCTTTCAAGCTGTCTATATTGTAATAAGCCAAATCGTTAAACAACCAAATGGTGGGATGGAGTTGGGTGAGAGGGTTACCTTTACCCTCCTAATCATTGTTGTTCTGGAATAACCAATGCTGAAAGCTTGGTCTGTGCTCTCCTTCTGGACATTTCTTTATGCTCATGAAAACTTAGATATCATATGGACACACATCACCATCCTCTTCCCCATATAGTGTTTTCTATCTTTTGTAGGATGATAAGATCATATATGCTGTTCAGCAACTTGACATTTTTTACTTAATACATATCATAGAAATTACTGATTTTTAACTTCATATAGAAGAATAGGGCTGGAATTTGGGTTAGTTGATAGAGCGCTGCTCTGCAGTCTCTGAGGTCCCAGTTTCAATTCCCAGTACCACAAAAATGGGAGAAGGATGTGGCAATTCACTCCTGAGGCAATTCTGAAACAACCCACCATTGAAAACCCTATAAGAGTTGCTGAGTTGGATGTGACTCAACAGCACATACCAACAACAACCAACAGAAGAATAAATGTACTTGAAATACTAAGACAATTTTGAAAATTGCCTTATCAGATAGTAAGATTTATAAAGCTATTGGTTAAAACAGTGAGTATCAGCACAATAGATAAATAAATCATAATTAAGAATCCAGGAATAATTCCAAGGTTATATGGGAATTTGGCAATTTAAATTTATAAGAAAGCAATTTTCTCCCTTCTTATTTATGGAGATGTTTGCCATGATCCACATATGAAGACTATTTACAACGGGATCAGTGTGCAACTTCACAATAAACGGAGAAAAGATTGAGGTTGTCCATGATTTTGCTTTACTTGGCTCTACAATCAACAGCCATGGAAGCAGCAGTCAAGAAATCAAAAGACGCATTGCTTTGGGAGAAGTTGTGGCAAAAGATCTCTTTAAAGTGTTGAAAAGTAAAGATGTCACATTGAAGACAAAGGTGCACCTAACTCATGCCATGGTATTTTCAGTTGCATCACATGGTTGTGAAAGCTGGACATTGAACAAGGGAGACAGGAGAAGAATTGATGCTTTTGAATTATGGTGCTGGAGACGAATATTGAATATACCATGGACTGTCAAAAGAACCAACAGATCTGTTCTAGATGAAGCGCAACCACAGTGCTCCTTGGAAGCAAGGTTGTCTAGACTGTGTCTTACGTATTTTGGACATGTAGTCAGGAGAGACCAATCTCTGGAGAAAGACATCATGTTTGGGAGAGTGGCAGGTCAATGACAAAAAGGAAAACCCCCCATCAGATGGATTGACACAGTGTCTGCAACAATGGGCTTAAACATAAATAAGAATATGTGCCTGGCACAGAATTGAGGAGTGTTTTCATATGCTGTACATAGGGTCGCTATGAAACAGACTCGATTCGACGGCACCTAACAACAACATATAATAATGAAAATGAATTTAAGGAGTTACTGTATTAAAAATATTAGAAAGTTACCTAGGATCCTCTCTGTATAAATTTGAATGAACTTCTAAATTTGATAAGAAATCCAGAAACTGAAAAGATTGACAAATTTGATAAAGTTGTACACAAATAACATGTTGTTGTTGTTAGGTGCCATTGTCTAGTTGCATATGATTGATAGCAACCCTCATAGGGTTTTTCAATGGCTGATTGTTTTGGGATTGCCTTGGGAGTGGATTGCCATGTCCTTCTCCCATTTTTTTGGTGCTGGGAATCAAACCCAGGACCGCAGAGATTGCGGAGCAGTGCTCTACCAACTGAGCTAAATCCCAACCCACAAATAACATAGGGAGAAAATATTTGTAAAGCATGTGGTGTTCTTGTGTTAAAAAAACTCTGCAAACTAATAAAGAAAATTAACCTACTTTTAAATTGGGACAACAGGTATTGACATATAATAAAGGAAGAAATCAGTTGGACAGTGACCACATAAAAAGATACAAACATTGCCAGTTATGAGGGAAATGCAAATTAAAGCAGGAAGTGGTCATTTTGTACATTTTATTAGCAGAACTTTAAAAGATTTATAACATATACAAGTAAAAAGAATGTGGAAGAAATAGCTCTCATATACTGCTCTTATAAAGGTGAGATTTCTCCTTTTCAGACAGTCATCTGGTAGGTTAAAATAAAAATTAATCATGTTCCTTTACCCATTAGTTCTGTCTTTAAGAATCTCTCCTATAGAAATGAACTCATCAGGGTGTAAGAATATATATTCAGTGGGGCTTATTATTGCCTCGTTTGAGTTGCCAAAAGTGGGGAAAATCATCACAGTTTATAATTAGAGCATATGTTCAACAAATAACATTTGGGTTATAGAATGTTATGGATATTTTTTAAAAAGAGAGTGATTGAGTAAGACAATCATAATTTAACTGATTAAAAAGAAATATTTTTAAATTTAAAAGTAGTACATGGTTAATATGAAAATTCAGAAAATAAATGTTAATGAAACAATTTATATTTCTCAGAGCTAGTCCCTATTATATTTTGGCCAATGTTCTAGTTCTGTGTGTGTATATGTGTGTGTGTATACATACATGTATATATGTGTGTATACATATATATACATATATACAATATATTTACAGTTATTTTGCTCATATTTGAATTCTTAAACAGCATTAGACAGTAAGCATTGTTTTCCAACTAAAATGTATTAAAATACTAACTGAATTGATAGGCTACCCTGAGGCTGTAGCACAATTTGGTTTTGCCACTACAAACTGAGACTATTTACTGTTTTGCGTGTTTAAAATAATGTAATGGATCTCTCATACATTGCTGATGGGAATGTAAAATGGTACAGCTGCTCTGGAAAACAGTTTGGCAGCTTCTTAAAAAATGAAATATGAACTACTATACAACCTAGCAACTAAACTCTTGGGCATTCCTCCCACAGAAATAAAAACATATTCACATAAAAACCTGTACATGAATGTTCATAGCAGATTTACTCATAATTGTCCCAAACTGGAAATAACTTAGATATCCTTCAACAGTCAGCAGCTAAACAAAGAGTGGTACATGAATGCTATGGAGTACTACTTAGGGATCAAAAGGAAGAAGCTCTTGAGGCACATAAAAACTTGGATGAATATCTAGGGAATGAGGTATAGTGTACAAAGCCAATCTCAGTGGTTGTTATTAGGTGCTGTCAAGTTGAGTCCTACTCATAGTGATCCTGCATACAACAGAATGAATATTCCCTGCTTCTGTGCCAGGCACACAATCATTTTTTTGTTTAAGCCCATTGTTGCAGACATTGTGTCAATCCATCTAGTTGAAGGTTTTCCTTCTTCTCATTGACCTGCCAATCTCCCAGACATGATGTCCTTCTCCAGGGATTGGATCCCTCCTGACAACATGTCCAAAATATGTCAGATGTAGTCTAGCCATCCTCGCTTTCAAGGAGCACTCTGGTTACCCTTCTTCTAGGACAAATCTGTTGGTTCTTTTGGCAGTCCATGGTATATTAAATATTAGTCTCCAGCACCATAATTCAAAAGTATCAATTCTTCTCCTGTCTCCCTTACTTGCTGTCCATCTTTCACAAACACATGATGCAACTGGAAATACCATGCATGAGTCAGGTGTATGTTTGTCTTCAGTGTGACATCTTTACTTTTCAATGCTTTAAAGAGGTCTTTTTCAACAGCTTTTCCCTGTGCAATGCGTCTTTTGATTTCTTGACTGCTGCTTCCATGAGCGTTGATTGTAGAACCAAATAAAGCAACCTCAGTCTTTTCTGTATTTATCATGAAGTTGCATGCTGACCTAGTTGTAAGGATTTTTGTTTTGTTGATGTTGAGGCGCAATACATATGGAAGGCTCTGTTCTTTATCTTCATCAGTAAATGTTTCAAATCCTCTTCACTTTCAGCAAAGTTGTGTCATCTGCATAATGCTTAAGTTGTTAATGAGTCTTCCTCCAATTATTATGCTGCATTATTTTTATAAATTCCAGCTTCTTGGATTATTTGCTCCACATAGAGATTGAATAGGTATGGTGAAAGGATACATCCCTGGTGCACACTTTGACTTTAAGCCAGGCAATGTTTCCTTTTTGGTTTGAATGACTGCTTCCTGGTCTGTGTACAGATTCCTCATGAGTACAATAAATGCTCTGATAGTCTCATTCTTTGCAATGTTATCCATAATTTGCTATGATCCACACAGTCGATGCCTTTGCGTAGTCAATAAAACATAGATAGACACCTTTCTGGTATTCTCTGCTTTCAGCTAATATCCAAGAGACATCAGCAATGATGTCCCTTGCTTCCATGCCCTGTTCTGAATACAGCTTGATTTTTCTGACACTTCTCTGTCTATATACTGCTGCATTTGCTTTTGAATGATCCTAAGCAAAATTTTGCTTGAGTGTGATAATGATATCATTTGATAATTTCCACATTAGATGATCTCCTTTCTTGGGAATAGGCACAAGTGTGAATCTCTTCCAGTCAGTTGGCCAGGTAGCTGTTTACCAAATCAGTTGGCATAGACAAGTTATCACCTCCAGTGCTGTATGTGTTTGTTGAAACATCTGTATTGGATTCCATCAATTTCCTGAGCCTTGTGTTTCATCAATTCCTTCACAGCAGCTTCCAATTTGTCCTTAGTTTCCATTGGTCCCTGATCATATGCAACCTCTTGAAATGGTTGGCCATCCACCAATTCTTTTTAGTATAATGACTCTATATATTCCTTCCATCTTCTTTTTATGTTTCCTGCATTGTTTAATATTGTCCTTGTAGAATCCTTCACTATTGTCACTTGAGGCTTGAATTTTTTCTTCAATTATTTAAGCTTCAGAAAAAAAAACAGAATGCATTCTTTTGGTTTTCTATCTTCAGTAATTTGCACATGTCATTATAATATTTGATTTTGTCTTCTTGAGCTACCCTTTGACATCTCGCTGGTTCCTTAACTTCATCAAGTCTTCCTTTTACTTTAGCTAGTGGGCATTCAAGGGCAAGTTTCAGAGTCTCTTTTGACATGTAGTTTGGTCTTTTCTTTTTTTCCTGTCTTTTTAATAACTTTTTGTGCTTTCTTCATGAATGATGTCTTTGATATCATGCCACAACTCATCTTCTTTGATCATTAGTGTCTAAAGCATCAAACCTGTTCTTGAGGTGGTCTCTGAACTCAGGTGGGATATACTCAAGGTCATACCTTAGCTCTTGTATACTTGTTCTAATTTTCTTCTGTTTCAATTTGAATCTGCACATGAGCAGTTGATGGTCTGACCCACAATCAGCACCTGGCCTTGTTCTGACATTTGATATTGAGCTTTTCCATTATCTCTTTCCACAAATGTAGTCTATTTGGTTCTTATGTTCCATCTGGTGAATTCAATGTCTATAGTTGCTGTTTATGTTGATGAAATAATGTATTTGCAATGAAAAGTCCATTGGTCTGACAAAATTCTACCTTGAGGTCTCCAGCATCATTTCTGTCACCAAGGCCATATTTTACAACTACTGAGGGTTCTTCTTTATTTCCAACTTTTGTATTCCAGTCACCAATAATTATCAGTATATCCAGGTTGCATGTTCAATCTATTTCAGATTACAGACAGGAGTGGAGTAAAGCCCCAGCAACTTCCATTTACTGATGTGGTACCACTCAAAATGAGGAAGAACTACTGTAAGCATCCATTAATAATTGGAATGTGGAATGTACATAGTATAAATCTAGGAAAATTAGAAATTGTCAAAAGGGAAATGGAATGCATAAACAGCAACATTCTAGGCATAAGTGAGCTAGAATGAACTGGCATGGCCCATTTTAAATCAGATAATCATACAATCCCTGCTAGGAATGGCAAATTAAAGAGAAATGGGGTTGCATTCATCATCAAATAATATATCTCAAGATCTGTCCTGAAGTACAATGCTGTCAGTGATAGAATAATATCCATATGCCTACAAGGAAGCCCAGTTAATATGATTGCTACTCAAATTTATGAACCTACCACTAAGGCTATAAATGAAGGTAGGTGAATTTTTACCAACTTCTTCAACCTGAAATAGATCAAGCACTCTATTATTTCATTTATATGACATTCTTGAACAACATTGTAGAAATATAAATAGATTAGTAATTGCCAGGGGTTAGTTAAAGATGAGATGAGGCCAGTAAGAAAGTGTGTCTATAAAAGTCACATTGGAGATCTTTGTAATAATAGAAATGCTTGGCATCTTGACTATGTCAGTGTCAATATCTTGGTTGAGAGAGTCTTGCTATGTGGCTCACACTGCTGGGAAACTCACTATGTACCCCTGCCTGGCATGCAACTCACAATTCTCCTGCCTCTGTGTCCTGATTGCTGGGATTATAGGAATGTGCCACCATGGCCAGAGCACTGTAGTCTTATAAGATATTTCCACTAGAAGAGTCCTAGGAAAGGGTCCACAGGACTGCTCTGTATTTATTTCATACAACCGCACCTGCATATACAATTATCTGACCATAAAAGTTTAAAAAGTGTTGCAATGATCATTCCTATGGATGTGTGTGTGTGTCCTTAGCTGTATCCCTGGAGGTGAAATTTCTGTTGCCAATTGTGCTAGCACTTGCAAGGATTTGAAACACATTGTCATAATGCTTTTTTGAAAAGTGTGTACAGTTTATATGACAGTATATGTTTAAGTGAGCCTACAGGTCTACCACCCTGGTGTCTAATCCTCTCAGATCTCTGAAGCTAAGCAGGGTCTGGCCTGGTTAGTCCTTGGATGGGAGACTGCCTGGGAATACAGGGTGCTGTAGGCTTGGAAGAAGGACCCAGCAGCCCACTCCCATAACAATCAGCTGTTGAAAACCCTATGAATACCAGAGAAGCGCTGACATAGTGCTGGTATGGCACAGTGTTGAGGAGTATTTTGTTCTGTTGTGCAGAGAATCACTATAGTTGGAGCTGGCTTGATGGCACCTAACAACAATGAATATGTTCAAGTGATACAGGCAGTAGCTATAGCTTTTCTATAATGAAAACCAACATTTTCTAGTTTTTGCCTTTTGTGTAAACATTTCACTTTCACTTCTCATTTAAACTTCCCAGAAGTCCTATGGATTGGGTCTGTTACTGCTTTCACTGTCCCTATGGGGAAAATGACACTTAGCGAGCTTATGGAACCTACCCAAGCTTACATGCTGGGAAGTAGCATGGTTAATATTCACACGAGGTTCATTTATTGTCAAATCAAGTGTGCTAACCACTGTGCTATCTTCTGCTCTTAGTTATTAGACTACCTGTTAGCCCTTAGGAATACAATATGGAGATTAATAATATTATCCAGAGATAGGGAAAAGAATTACTATCTGAATAAGGGTTGAACCTTAAAAGATGTAGGGTCTCCATTTGACATTTCTGGAAGGATTGTTAACTCAGGCTTTTTCTTGGTCCTTTGTTTCTTCAAAGTTCTGCAGAACTAAATGATGAGCCTCAATCTTCATGCTGTTTTTTCCTCTGAAGAGATTTTCTACTTGCTTTTAGAGAATAGAGGGACAATGGTTGTCAGTGGCTGGTGCATTTCTATTGATTGAATACTTAGTCCTAAATTTTAAATTTGTGTCTGTAATACTTGTAGTTATAGTCTTAACTCATTTGCAGGGCAAGCTGAATGTAAAAATGGGGAAGGACACTTTACACACAGCACTGCATGTATGCTCCATGTATGGAGGCTGCTCATCATTGTTCTCATAAAAGTACCAAAGTTCTAACTCTTCATTCATCCCAAGTAGGGAGTTAATCATCTTTATTAAGTGTTTCCTAGCAAGTCTTATTTGAACAAATTTTTTTGGTTGTATGATTTTCAGATTTCATTTTATGTACTGAGTTGAGTCCTCCAGGAAAATGACATTTTCATGGTGGCCCTTTGTTAAGTAGACTATATTTCACTCACAACTACTTAATTTTATCTATTTGCACAATTCCTTTAGTATAGTCAATAACATTTAAATTAGAAATTGGCAGTTTTTCTAGTACAGAAAAAAAATTTAAATGGCAATTTGTCTTGCTAGTCTTCCAGGAACTGGAATTTTATATGACTTTATCACCAAAAATCATTGTCATTAACTCAATTTAAGTGAATGTTCTAGTAATCTATGCCAGTTAATAAAAATTGGGTTAAAAATTCTGAATCACTGTTATAATTGTGGCTATATAAGTGTTAAGAGAATTGGTTAATTTACATAGCATGGTAATCACTGGTTAATTCACTTTTTTAAATTAATTTTTTTACATGTATGCACATTATTTCACATTTCTCAATTACCCCAAATGGATATTCTCCTTTTCCTAAAGCAAAGATTTCCAATTTCCCAGTCTGTGAAAATTTGCCCCCTTCTCTTTTGTGGAATGTCTTTTCTTTGGTGAGAGGGTGGCTTTGAATGATAAAGGTAAGGTATGAATGACTTATGAAATAAAATGATAATATAATCCTCCAAACTCCTGTAACTAATTTCCATCCCTTTTTTTTTTTTTGCATGACTACTGAATATTGAGCATACATCTTCATCAAGCTGTCCAGAAAGACGCCTCACTCTTTTTACAGTTCTGGAAGCTCTCCATGTCTTCCTCAGGGCCAATGTTAGGAAAGTCTGTAAATTGCCAAGAAAGCAAAAATAAAAATTCAAATGCAATGAACATCGTATGACAGAAGTGGTTGAGTTCTTGGAAGTGAAAAGTAATTGGATCTAATTGTGAAGCTCAAATGTTTATAGCAGGAACATGTGTAGAATTTATTAGTTTGGATGTTCCAATCCACAGTGAATGTAAGTAGTGTTAGGCTCCATGACCATGTGAATAAATGTGTTCCTTTAAGTCATGCTTCTTACTGAGCAAAACAGGTGACAGTAATATTGTTTCAATGATGGAAGCTTCTTCCACTCAAAGGCATTCTGGAATGAGAGTGCCCCATGATGGTTCTCAGAGTTCTTTTTTAGGATTTCACTCCATTCATGAGTGTAATGTGTACCTCCCCATAGTCTCTCTCATTTCACTTCAGAGATTCTTAGCAATGGCAAAGGTGATGGATGGGTGAGGCAGAGCACATTGGGAATGTTAACACAGTCTTGGGGCATGATTACCAAAAATGCCTCCCAGGAAATTATGGGTGCCTGCCTTTCCTCTCAGTACCACCTGTTTCACTTTTGCTGAGAATAAGTCATACGAGGACATAGCAAGGAATATAAAGAATATATATTATATATATTCATATATATAATATATATTATAATATATATATTATATGCTATGCCCATAAAAGAGAAATTTCCAAATAAATGGACTCATTGCTTGGAAAATTATGAGTTATCAAGATTTACTGTAAAAGTAAAATCCGTCTGATGAACAGACATACTCAAACAATTATAATGTCAAAGATTTATATTAAAAAAGCCTTTAGAATCATATAGTTCTCTGAGTAAGTGCTCTTAAACTTTCAAGAAACAAATAATTTATATGATGTAAGGATGCCATTCCTACAGAATCCTGTATAGTCCCTACATTTAAAACAAATGCATGTGTATGCTAATATGTGTAGAAATGAAAACC
This sequence comes from Pedetes capensis, assembly GCA_007922755.1. Lineage (NCBI taxonomy): Eukaryota > Metazoa > Chordata > Mammalia > Rodentia > Pedetidae > Pedetes > Pedetes capensis. The sequence goes on along the minus strand of VMDO01015091.1, from coordinate 11,354 downwards.
CTGAGTACACATACCTTAAAATAATAAGGCACTTATATCTTCTGGATACTGGGATTTGGAGTTTTGTATTTTTCTTCATACTGTATTTTTCAAAGTCTATATTACACAGGGAATCCTTTTACAAATTTATTTTTATATTATAATACTAAATCAATGCATTGTCTTTTCTTGAAGGAAACAGGTAATTGGGAATAGAATGAGTGACAGCTCACTGCAGCACAGTGTGCCAATTCTGTGACAAATGTCCACCTTGGTTGGAAAGGGCGCTGAGGAGTTCCTATTGTTACTGTTGTTAGTAAGACTGGAAAATTCTCCTAGGCTTGTAGCCCTCACCCTGGCTGCACATTAGAACCATTTGTGAGACTTTAAAAATAATCTCTTGGACACTAATGTATATATTTAAAAGTTCATGGGTTATTCTGCTATGCAGGCAGGTTAGGAGCCATTGTTAGAGGATCACTGAGTCTGTTGAAGGGGCCTGATGTTTGAGCTCATTTTAGCAGCTAAGGAAATGGAAGCCATGGGTCCATCTGACAGGTTAATCTGAAGCAAGTGAAAGCCCATCTCACCTCTCATCTGTTTGGGGGTCTTTTGAGTGTTGGGGCAGAGCCTGTGTGTTGCTATGATGTTAGCCAGGTGTCCCATCTGAATATCTGCCCTTCCCTGAAGTGCAGTTTGGGATATCAGTTCTCCAGCGAAAATTACTCAGTGTGAAGCTGTTGTGAGGCCCAACATGAACTCTTCAGTTCAACCCTTCTTAGGGAACAAGAAGTTTAGTTTGGTGCCTAGAGATGTGCAATTCCAAGAATTTCCATTACACCTGGCCTGGATGTCAATTCCACTTCTTATCACTCAATAAAACAATTTATTAGGAAAATAAGGTTTCAAAGTGCCAGACTGACATATAATATGGCTCTTGCAAATCATAAATGCCCTAAATCTTTTTGGATAGCAGGGGATGTTACTCAGATTTGTCTTTCCTTGGGGCTCTGGGCTGGGAGCTGAGTCCTGAGATGTGTGCTGGCCTGGAGAGCGAAGTTGTACAGATGGTTGGGAGTCAAGTAGGAAGGGTCTGGATGGAGGCTACTGGTTCCAGTCTGAAGCCCAGCTATGGGTGTTGGGCTTGCCAGTGCTAGGTGCACTTAGTTATTATTATAGAGAGGAGGCCCAACTTCTTGGCAGTGGCCAAGGATGACAAACCAAGTGGGCTTCAGAAAGGCAAAGTATTATGTATATCTATTATGTACCTCTTGGTTTTTCCATGTTTCGGGATTGCCTTGGGAGTGGATTGCCAGGCCCTTGTCTCAGTTTTGCAGTACTGGGAATTGAACTTGGGACCTCAGAGACTGCAGCGTAGTGCTCTACCCACTGAGCTAAATCCCAGCCCTAATGTGGGGGTAGGAAGGATAAATGATCAGGGAAACTTGGGAGCAGAATCATTTCTGCTTTTCCCAAACATAACCTAAGTCCTCTTATGTCCCTGTCCATTTCAGGTGATTTATCTTACAATATATCTGCAGCCCTCAGAAGCAGTAGGGAAATCATCACCGTACCTGTCTAGCTGCAGGAACAGTTAAAGCTTTCATAAAACCCAATCTGCCTTTCTTCTTGCCCTCCTCATCCAGTGATTTTGTAGATACAAGTATTTTCCATCAAGCTTATGAATAACACCACTTGGCAAAGGACCCTGAATAAAGACCCAGGCTGCAGTGTTTTGTAGTGACTTTACATACAATGTGCGTTAATTACTGGCAAGCTTGTCAAGAGCTTATTCCCATACCTGTCAACACTTTCTTAATACACTGTAATTCATCATGTTCGCATGGCAGAAACAAGGTACTCTACGTCCTTCTCCAAGTGCTGGTCTTGAACTGTGCATCCCACTTAAGCATCTTCGTCTGGTGAACAAAAACCAGACTATAGCATCGAGAGGGCAATGTCCCTGGAGTCCATCAAAGTCGTCCATCATAGAGCACATTAGCCTGTGCTCCAAAAACACTTTCTGTCCAAGAAGTCCTGCTTCATTGTCAAAGGATGTTCACTTAATAACAGCAGTAAACCCTGGAAGGCAGTCAAATTTTAGACAGAAAGCTTGGCTGAGAGGAAATTCTATCACCCCTTGTGACAATTTTATTCATTGAGTTCATTTTCATGCTAGTTGTGTGATTAAATCAGGAATTTATTTCTTTTTAATTAAAAAAAGGAACATTTTTGGGTTGGAGGTAGGAGGCTGGGAAGAGAAAGGAGAAGTCTAAATAATAAACATTGCCTTCCAGTTGGAAATAGAGTAATTTGAAATGCCACATTATGCTTTCTGGACCATCTCTTAACCCTTGGACTTGTCTGAAGGTATTTAGGAATGGGCTCTGGGCCTGATTGTGGATGGCTTGGGAAAGAAGTGGTGAATCTGAACTTTGTCTCAAAGGAAAACTGGCACTGTACCCTAAAGCGGCTTTACTTTTAATAGTTATTCAGATTGCTTATTTCACTTTTGCCTTTCAGTTTTATAGTGGAGGAGAGAGAAAATAAACTTATCTACCCAAAGTGTCAGATTGCATGAGATATTTTTGAAGTGATCTCTTGGGTAATGCATGCATTTTAGAAAGGTCAGAAGGAAGAGAAAATCAAGGATCTGGGGTGGGAAGCACAAAAACTTTCATACTGGTTCTGCTGAGGCTTTGAGGAAAGTTCTTTCTGTGTTCATTTTGTTACCTGTAAACCTATTCTGAATAGCCATTTCTCACTCTCACTGTTGAAATACATGAGTGGGGTTAGTGGTGGCCTATTGGTCAATAAAGGAGCGACCATCTATTTTGTACCAATCTGTTACATTATTTCACATAGCATTTTTCAATAACTGGAGCAAATTATATATGATAGAGTTATAGTCACAGACTTAAAATTTTAGTATTGAGCCTGTATTTTAAACAAGCATAAGAATGCATAATACAAACATATGAACAGTAACAAATCTTGTCCCCGTTACAGTAGAGTTTCTTCCTATTTGCACATATTAATTATACCATTATGATGACATTAAAGCATATAAGGAAACTTACATTCTTCTGTCTTCTAGAAAATTGCAATTTAACTTAGTGGTGTATGTATGGTTAAGTGCAGTAGGAGGGGTAGTGCCAGTGAAGACCATGGGGGAAGGGACATGGGGTAGTCAGAGTGGCACTGGGGGCAGTTACTACTAGAGGTAGGCCCTTTCTGATATGACAGGTTATTAGAGCAGAAGAGAAAGAGAATTCTAGAAAAAGAGAATATAGCCTACAATATTTCTAAGGACACAATGCAGACATCTCTAAAGGAAAATCTCTCACTTCCTAGTGAGACACACTGTTAAAATATACATCTAATGATTGAATAGCACAGTATGAGGTCTGGAAGGCCACCAGCAGCAAACCTCAGTCTTTTGTTTTCAGCATATAAAAGAATTTATTTCTGACAAAGAAGGTTTTTTTTTTTTTTTTCCGGTACTAGGGGTTGAACCCAGGGCCTTGCACTTGCATGCTTTGCAAGTGCTAGACCACTGAGCTGCACCCCCAGCCCATTTGTTTTTTTACTTTTTTGAGACAGGGTCTCTCTAAATTACGCAGACTACCTCTGGTCTTGAACTTGTGATCCTCCTGCCTCTGTCTCCCGAGCCACTGGGATTACAGGCATGCGCCACCACGCCTGGCTGACATAGAAGTTATAGTAGAGAATATGTTGTAGTTGTTAGGTGCCATCAAGTTTTTGTCTGACACATAGTGACCCTATGTACAACAGGTGAAACACTATCGTCAGTGCTTCTCTGCTATTCATAGAGTTTTCAATGGCTGATTGTTTTTCAGGAGTGGATTGCCAGGTCCTTCTCCCAAGCCTACAGCCCCTGGTGTTCCCAGGTGGTCTCCCATCCAAGTACGAACCAGGCCCAACCCTGCTTACCTTCCAGGATCTGATGGGATCAGATGCCACAGTGGTCTGGCTGCAGGCCAGGTTTATTGTAAAGGATAACACACCTTCAAGAAGAGAAAGAGGGCAATAGAGAAAAGGTATTGCTACTACACAGATCTAAACTCAGATGTGATTTTTATAATAGAAGTAGATTCTTTGGGGGAAAGGAGAAACACTCTACACTTGGGGCTTTTGTTTAAAATGGGTTAATAGACATCCTTAGTGTTCTCAAAAGGATGGGGTCCTTGGATAGATGTCTCACAGATTAATAATTTAGGTGGTTATTGATCTTGCTTAGGGTTCAGAGTCCACTGAGCAATATCCTTGCCAATACTAGTGAGAGGTGTTTGTTTTATATTTTCTATCATCCATCATGGCTCATGGCTGAAGCAGGAGTCAGTCTTTTTTTTTTTTCTACCCAGGGCCTCACTTGCAAAACAAGTGCTCTACCAGTGAGCTAAATCCCCAAGCTCCCCAGGAATCACTCTTAATCTCCCACTTTTGCTTGTTAATAACTGAGTGACCTTCCTAATAGAAATGGTAATACTCATCTTATAGGTATTTTTTTAAATTTCCTCCTTAGACTTGTTCCTTTTCTTGTGTTCCTTTTTGCATTCATGGAACCAATAGATCTCAAAGGGGTCTTTGCATCCTCCCTTTCACTCGGTCACTCAAGTCAGAATGTATACCAGAATCTTGATGAGTTTTATTCTGCAGTTTTCTCTCCAAGTTCCCTCCTCTTCTCACTCCTTTCTCATCCCTGAGTTCAGACTGATCATAATTTCTCCACCAGCTCTTGGTTTCCAGTCTGTCTCTGGTTCATTGGATGCTTAACTATCAGATTAGAATTTTTTTTTAAGCACAATTCTTGCATAGTCTTTCTAAAAAACCTTCGGTGGTCTCCACAGCTTATAGAGTAAGATCCATATTCCCAATCCTGCATGCAAGGACTTCTCCATTTGGTTTACTAGGACTTTTTATCACTTATACTCAGTTTATTTTTAAATTTTTTTTTGTGGTACTGGGGATAGAACCCAGGGTTTTGAGCATACAATACAAGCAGTCTGTCACTGAGCCACCCCAGCCCTTCATATCAGTTTAAAGCAAACCTATTTTCATGCTTTCTCCTACCCTTGACTGTTCTTTCTGCTTGGAACTCATTGCCCATGGTTAGTGCTTGAACCATGATAGTGAAATAAGTTATGTTAGAGTTTTGAACATGAAATGTTAATTTATTGAGGCTTTAATGTATTGGTTAATAAAATAACATTAACATAAATTAGAGATTATTTATAGAAGTATTATTATTCATATATAAGATCAACATTAAAAAATTTCTTATGTTTCCACTAAATCAGTGCTTCCATTGACTACTGATAAAATTAAAAATTCTTTAAATCACTTCCTTCCTAATCAGATTCTGATAATCAGAAGTCTAGGTATAAGGTTATAGCCAGCAGAGAAATAGGAAGACAAAGGTCAATATGTAGAATAGATTATGTTACTATGTTATGCTGCATTACTAAGATATGCAGAAGGGCCCTCTAAAAAGAAATTTATTTATAAAATATTGTATATGTATTTTTTATCTGTTCAAACTTCAATCATCCTCAAAGTAATCTCTGTTTAATGCAATATGCCTGTTGAGATGTTTTTCCACTGCTCAAAACAGGTTTTGAACTCACTGATTTTGATGCTTCTTAGTGCTTCTGATGTTTTTTGTTTTACCTCCTCTGCTTTGGCAAAACATTTCCTTTTGAGGACTTTTTTCATCAGAGGAAACAAAAATATGTTGCATAAGGCAAGATTGGGTGATTAGGCAGGGTAGGGCCCAAAGATCATGCCATTTTTTGGTCAAAGCAGGGTGTGAACAAGTGTGTTGTCATGGTGGAAGAACCAGTCACCTGTTTGCCACAACTTGGGGTATTTCTTCTGCAAATCATGATGTAACCTTGTCAGAACTTCCAGATACTGAACACTTTGGGTGACTGTTTGACCCAGAAGAACAAGTTTTGAGTGAACAAACCTTCTTATATCCAAGAAATAGATGATTATGTTTTTTAGATTTGTTTTCACTTTTGGGGGGAGTCCCCCTTCATACATGTCCAAATCCGATGGTTTAGTACAATAAAGACTCATTTCCTTTTTTAAGTTAATTAATTAATTAATTAATTTTTTGAGACTAGGTCTTGCTATGCAGTCCATGCTGTCCTGGACTCATGTTAATGTCCCAGCACTCATGAGACTCCTGCCTCAGTCTCCCAGGTGCTGGGATTACAGGCATGAGCCATCTGGCTAATGGCTCATTTCTTGCTACATAAAGTCTAGTGCAGGTCAGTCAACCATCTGGAATAATTCTCTTCTAGACAGAGGCTCTGAGATCCAGCTCCCTCAATCACATGCTATCACAATCACAATACATGGATGTTTAGGCACAATGGCACTTATTTTCACATGTCACATTTACTCATATTCTATTGGTTAAAACTAGTCACATGGTCCTGCCTACCTGCAGAGCATCTGGAAAATAGAAAAGAGCATATGAGACATTTGTCAAGTACTATTATCTCTGCCTTAGAAAATAAAGAGTTGGTGGGAGGCATGATGAGGAAGCTCTAGATATAAATACAGAATATATTGGTCTGTGACTTCTGGCAGGCTGTTTAACCCTTCTGTGCCTATTTTTATATGTACAAAGTGTATATTATAATATCTATCTCATAGGTGGAATTTACAACCCCTGTTTAACAATTGGAAGAGTATCTGCAATATTATGTGAGTAAATGATGACTATTCTTATTATCATTATTAGTATTATTTTTACATTTGTATACTAATTGCAGATTGTTTTTTATTAACTATTATTATTGTTAATATGGAAAACTTGGGATAAGAGACAAAGGGAACCATGACTTGGAATTAAGTCATTAAAAGTGAGGCTTGATATGAAAACTAAAATTCCTTTTTGCCTTAATTGTTGTTGTTGTTAGATGCCATCGAGTGGGTATCCGACTCATAGAGACACTCATAGGGTTTTCAATGGCTGACTGTTTCGGGATTGCCTTGGGAGTGGATTGCCAGGTCCTTCTCCCATTTTGCCTTAATAGACTTTAGTAAAACAGTAACAATGGGCAAGTGGTTTATCAGATCATTTTCTTGAGGAGTTAGAACAAGAAAAAATATAGTTGTTTTAAAATTATTATTGTCATAAGAGAATCTTTCTGAAAATTATGCTCAGAAGACCACATTTTAAATTTATAATATGGGTAAAGAAAATTCAGGTGACAAGATCAGTCTTTTAATTATCAGACAGCAGAATGAACTAAAGGTGACCTTCAGCTTCCCTACAACAGAAGATGGTAAATAAATTAATTTATGAGAAAAACTAGTCCTTTCGTATCCAAATGAGCCAAATGACAATGGAACCCATTTGTTTCCCTTCTGAGGAGTAGTGACAGCACATTCTTGGGAACCAGGTTGCAGGAACACAGGCCTTACCTTTGCCTCTTTATTAGCTGTGCAACCTTAATCCTCTCCTCCTCAATTTCACTATCTGCAAAATAGGCATAATAATTGTACTCCTTCACCCAATAGAGTCATTGTGAAACTTAAAGGCATGAATATATTTAAAACACTTCAAAAATGCAAGCACCACTGTAACTTCTCCTTATTGCTAGCTATTATTATTTATCTGAGAACAATGAAAGTGTAAAGATGAAAGGATAGTGGGACAAAAAGTCATGATGAGAAATGGAGAAAAATGTCAGCAATGCCTCCCAGACACTGACAGGTATATTAGGTTGTGGATCCCAAGAACAAGATGGAGTCCCTTTTGTTTGAGTCAGACCCAGACACAATCTTGGGGCATATGCCTTAGGGAGAGTCCTCATGCTGGTAAAGATGGGGACAGGATGACCCAGTAAAGAAGCTTTCATCTTGAATTACTCTGGTGACTGGATTTTGGAAGCTGGAAAGACCAATGGAATATTCTTTTCAGGGAGGGAGTTGTGCTAGGCAAGTATGTGTTGCTTTAATCAGAGAGGTGGTTCTGAGGTCAATGTCAGCTTGTATCATCGCTTACAAAGGTGGGGGCACTTCAGGTTCCAAAGTCAAGTGCCAAATGGAGGTAACCACCTGCCTAATTTGGGCCAAAATGCCATGGCAAAATGAGGGGAAGGAAGCTTTTGAATTTAAATTATCTGGAAAATTACTTTAATTCCTAACATCATTTTTCAAGTTACAAACATTCCTAACTTTTAAGTATTTTGGAAAGCAAGTTTGTGAATCAAGGACTTTTCAATGTGTCTTAAAAAAAGTTTGTAGTATTTTGATATTTCTCGACATTACTTTTAATGTATCATACTAAACACAGATGCTGGGTACACATTCAGATAAGTTGCTTCTACTTTCAGTTTTGTTTGTTCTTAGCAAGGAGAAGGAAATTTAGACACATTGGCAGAATTTGTGGAAGAAATGGTTAGTATACTCCACAGAGTCATAACAGTATATGGAGTTTGGAGCACAGTGGGTTTTTTGTTTGTTGTTTGTTTTGTTTTTAAATCATTTTCAATATTATTTATACAGTATCTGAAAATAAATGATATTCATTTTCTTAACTTATACTATTTAAAGTAAGGATTGTTAAAGCTTTGACTTGTACAGAGAAGATGCAATGGTTTTGGGGAGGGGAACATCATAAAGATATTTTTTCCCTTTATTAGTAAATGATGATGGGGTACAGTGTAATACAGCAATGGCTTTTTCCATTATGTGTCCTTTACATCACTTCTAGCAACGCTTTCATCAACCCACAAAGTTTATGGAAACTTATAGCTAGTTTATAGTTAAACTCTGATACTTATTTGGGTTATCTTCTCCTATTTTTCCAACATACTCATGAAGTTGTGCTGTTTACATTGAGATTGACCTCTTCCCCTCATCCCTCCTCTTTGAACCTCCTCCCCATCCCATCTTCTCCAATCTTCATTTCCCTCTGCTAGATCCCTCCCTCCTGCTTTCCACTCCTTCAATTGTCCATTCTATGCTAAGTTTGAGAGAAAGACCTGGAAACCCACTCCCAAAAAGCAATCAGCCCTTGAAAACCCTATGAATAACAGAGAAGCACTAGCAATAGTGTTTTACCTGTTGTACATAGGGTCGCTATGAGTCGGGCACTGACTCGAGGCACCTAACAACAACAACGTTCAAGTGTGCACTTTTTACATTTTGATCTATGTAAAGATAAATGGAATTACATGAAATTAAGAAGCTTCTGTAAAGACATTTTTAAAAGGAGCCAGGTGGCATAGGCCTATAACCCCAGCACTTGGGAAGCTTAGGCCAGCCTGGGCTACTTGGCTAGACTCTGTCTCAAAAAGAAACAAACAAATAAAAACAACACAAAAAACCATAAATATATTAAAAGGAGGTGTGTACATACATACATACACAATTCATATTTGCTCATATTTTAATAAACTATGTTCAGTATCTCAATAGTAGAGAGACCATACTTTTTGCTTGGGATAAGCTCAGCTCATGCACGTATAAAGAAAAACAGGACAGTGTAGTGAAAAAGTTTCAAGGGTAGAATTCAAAGTGCTGGGTTCCTGTTGAGCCACATTCCAATTCTGAAATCTTAAGTTGCTTAACCTTACTGAGGATGTCTCCTCATCTGTAAAGTGAGAATAATAATGATAACAACATCCTTTTATTGGTCCTATGGTTGAAATGTGCAATAGATCAAATATCAAAAAGCTCTCCCAATGGTAAAGTGCTAACAGAAAAGTGTCTACTATTATACTATAACTGTCATACCTGACATTACTTTAAAGTACATGTTGAAGACCCACTTACTGCTAGTATGCGCAACAAATTTACATAATAATTTTTGCATTTTTTGCTAAGGTAATCAGTATTTTTTAAAAAAATAAATGTTCATTCTTTTCTCATTTTAGAAGAAGATCTGACAAGAAATACTTTTAAAAATGGGTGAAGGAAAGCACATCCATCTTCTTTATTCTAACTGTATCCAGCCACCCCTCCTGATAGTGAATGATCTGTACATGAATACCCTTTTGAGACCACAGAAAATTATTTTAACTTAAGCATCTTCTCCAGGGAAATGGAAACATTTAATGTTCACATCTAAAATAATCATTTTCTCTGAAAATAATGTTCTTCTGCTTATTCAGGCTTCCCCCCATAGTTTCTAGTGTCTGTTTGGCATGAAACAAACACCTGGAAACTCCAAACCTTCTGACATCTTGTCTTCCTCTTTGGGAATTCATGATTGGCCTCTTGACTGCTGACCTCTTCTATATTGCTCTCATGGAAAGCCCTTTTCCAACAGTCCTGGTGCAAGGAAGAGATATTTATAGAACATCCATTTATCATATAGGCTTGTGTCTCTATGGCTAAATACTGGGTTTCTGCTTCCAAATTAGTAGTTTACTATGTTTTCTTAAGTGATGAAAATTTATGGAGTGATCATAGTTGAATTCTTGTTCTTAAAACAAAAACAAGAGAAAATATCACTTGCTGTTTTCTTTCTATTTTTGCCTTTGGTTGGCTTATATTGCTTTATACTAGCAAGTAAGAGTGTTACAGAGTTATTTCACCCAGAATATGATTGCTGTTTGGGGACACTCCAAGCACGTGTTTTAGTATGATGCTGTCTGCAAACTCAGCAATCACTAATAAAAAGAATAGTGTTTTACATTATGTTCAAATATTAGCCATTTATTAAGCCTTGTAATATTTTGCCCAATAATTGAAATAAATGGTAAAATATGAAATCTAGATATGTGCTGAAAATTACTTAGGAAAATTAGATAATATTGCAAATCACTTAAAAGCTGGAAGAACATTTATGGAGGTGACAGGATTCCTAAAACTAATTTACAGGATCATAAAATCATGAGCTAAAATCTGCTTTGGCCCCATGGAAAATAATTCCAAATAATTTACGTAGATACTCCCTCCTCCCAAGGAGAGGGAGGACAACTCCTCTTCCTTAGGTATGAGTTGCACATAGTGACTTCCTTCCAAACTGCATAGTATGGAAATGGGAGAGGGAAAGAATCATTTCACATAGAAGAAAGCTGGCAACTACTACTTCATCCAGGTGAGATGATCAAGGTCAAGGTCAATAGTTATAAATCATATTGACAGCATGTACCCTGGATATAATGGGATGAAAATGGTACTTTGCTTCTGAAATCTTCCCCCTAATAACCCATGACACCAATTTGACCTTGAGAAAAACAGCACACAAACTCCAGTAGTGTTATATCCTACAAAATATCTGATCAGTACTCAAAACTATCAAGGTCGTCAAAAACAAGGAGAAACTGCTACAGCGAAGAGGAACCTAAGAGAACAAGACAACTAAATGTAATGAGATATTCTGT
>VMDO01015090.1:0-52315 GCA_007922755.1 Pedetes capensis | reverse complement strand
CACTATTACTTCTATAATAATACAAATGATATATGTTTCCACAAAATTATTTAAAATTAAATTGTTGTACTTACTTTCCACAATTACTTGTCTGTCTTCCCAGTTATCTTTAATAAGCTGTATATTTCCAAAGTGTGCATCACTGTAAAAGATTCTGTTGGTACCTTTTCTTCTCTGATTATAGTCAAAAGCCAAGGCTATGACATTCTTGAAATAATGTGGATTCTCATATGGCCTTATTGGGGAATTTAAATTGGTTTCATCAGAAAGATGTATACTTTTTAATATTGTTCTCCCTGAATACAGCAAATAACCTTCATGCCTTAGGCAAGTAACTCCATCCTCTGCCAAATATCCATGGGCACAAGCACAAGTTCTTCGGGAATTTCCTCGGTAAAGACAGAGTTGCCTACAGCCACCATTGTCCTTGGCACAAACATTGGTCCCTAAGGAAGAAAAAATACACAAACATATATGTTTATGTTTCTTAAAAAATAAATTTTTCCTTAGAGAATTATTACAATTTAATATTGAATATTTCATCTTTTTGCTTAGTTTTAAGATTAGTCAATAAAAGTCAAACACTAAAAAGTACTGATTTTTTAAATCACTGATGCTTAAAATCTTGAATTTCTATTTGAAGGAACACATGATTCTATTTTATTCATAATCCAAATAAAAACATTAGAATTTACCCTCAATAACCAAATTAAGTTTATATATTTTTTGAAACTTGATATAAAGCTAGATTTCATATGTTACAATTTTTACCATGAGTAATTCATGCATGCCAAACATCAACTGAATTTACCAAAAATATGCACTGCTTTGAGTTCTGTGTCTGTAAGGTATGGAAAGTTGCTCTAATGTGCATGACCTCCTATAAATACCGGGCATAATTTGCTCCAATTGTGAATGAAGATATAATATGCTACTAAGATTTCTTCACCTTGTTAATTGTCCTTATGAATTCATTTCTTATAATCTCCAAAATTATTGCATGAAGTTCCTTTGATATAAAGAAAATTAATTATAATTTTTAGGAGTAAAATTTTAAAAATAAAATAGTCACTGTCATATCAGTTTCAAAATACCACATTCTAAAGAGGTGATGATTCAGATACATTGCCTATTACAAATATCATCCCTTGGAACCATAACCACTTTTCATATTAAAAGAAGTTCCAAAATAAACATTTCAGCTGCTCATTATTCTCTAACATTCTAATTGTGTTTTTTATTTTTTGTCAAATCATTACCCTTATCAGGATTTTTTATGTTACTCAGCCTAAACTTATACTCAAGATATGTTAGGTATGTATTATATGTATTATGTGTATCATATATGTATTATATGATTTTTGTAGAAAATTATATGTAGAAAATGAGACTTTGAGGTTTGGGACTCATATAAGAATTAATCCTTAAGTGCAACAAATGTTTAAAAAATGAAAGAGAAATAGTATAAAATACTTTCATTTTATATTCTTTTTAAATTCAACAGATGCTTTAAAAAGAAAGAATATTAAGCATATTCACTGTATATTCCTTTACGTGTGCTGACCTTTCTCTCTCACTCGATTAAAGATTTTAATCTCCTTCAGGTTGACACCAAGACCAGTTCTCATGGTTACTGTTTCGGTGGCATCATTCTTATGGCCCCTTCTGATGGACCCATTGGCATGTGCTCTGTTAAAAAGTTGAACATACATGATCAACAATCTTCAACTAATTAGTATCAACCCAGGTAATGCAGCAAAAAATAATGCATGGTCCAACGAAGGGAAAGAATCCAACTTTAGTCTGTAATATTGAAATGCTTGTGCCTGGAATAGCAAGGGTGCTTACCTTTCCTGTGGAAATTACATGGCTTTGTAAGATCCTTTCTGTGACCTTGCTAAGGCACAGCTAATCCTACAAGGGCAAAGCAACTTGCACTGAAATAACACTTTGAGACTCAAATACTTATGAAAAAATAAATTACCTGTCAGACCAGTAGATGTAAGCCCCAAAGACTGCAACAGAAAACATATCCACGTTGCTCCCTGACAGCACCATCTCACGATTGCCTCCAGTCTCAAGGTCAATTCTTTCTATCTTGTCTGTGCGAGCATCACACCAGTATAACTTATTTTCCTAAAGATCGATTGAAAAGCAATAGTACAAGCTGCTTTTGATTGCTTTATTATGAAAATAAAGGAACACTAAATGTGAACTAATGCAAGTTGGCTGTTAAGGTATTTCAAATACTTAAAAGAAATCCAACAGACCTCATAGTCAATGGAGATGCCATTGGGCCATGCTATTCCCATGCTTACAAGAACAACCTTCTCTGAGCCATCTAAGCGAGCCTTTCCAATGCAGGGCATCTGTCCCCATTCAGTCCAGAACAAGAAGCTGAAATTAAATTATTGATATATAGTAATAAGTAGGTAAATGCAAAAAGTGTTATTATCTGTAACAGCAGTAATATTCATACTAAGAAACAAAAATAATACTTTAAGAAATTAATATAATAGTATGTTTATGTTTGTAATAAAATTATTTTATTATAAAAGTATTTAACCAGCTATAGAAATCACAAGGATGGATTCAAAATCCTAACAATGTATGTATTGTACATGCTATTCCCTATCTAAAATGCTTTTCTCCAATCGTTTTCCTAATTTGTATCTGATTTTCAAATCTCAATTATTTCCTTCAAGACGTTTTTTGCATCCTCCCTCCTCGTTACTGCACTATATATTCTGGTTCATAATAGAAAAGTACACAGGCTAGAGTGGCAAATTTATGCTTGCATTTCTTCATATTGTTATTTTTAATATTTTTGTCTCCACTAGTTCAATGAAGACAGTGATGCCAGGTGTCATGGTATAGACGTATAACCTCAGTGATTTGAGAGGCTGGGGCAGGAGAACCCTGAGCCTGAGGACAAAGGCAGCCTGTGCCATTTAGAAAGTCCTTGTCTCAAATTAAAAAATAAAGATGGAACGGGGTGTGCAGCTCCGTGATAGAGCACTTGCCTAGCATGTGCAAGGCCCTGGGTTAAAGCTTCTAGCACTGGGCGAAAAAAAAGACAGTTATTTTTTCTATTGTTATTTACTATTATGTCTATTATATCGGATAATTGAAGGACTAAAAACGATTAGTAGTAAATATTTAGTTTAGTAATGTATACATGAATGGGAGAAGGGCCTGGCAATCCACTCCCAAGACAATCCCCAAGCACTCAGCCACGGAAAACCCTATGAGGGTCGCTATGAGTCGAATACCGACTCGACGGCACCTAACAACAACAATGTATACATGAATGTACCATAACTTCCAATATTATCTATTTAGACCACAAAATATAACTGTTATAATTTGAATTTTATAAATTATCTTGTGATATCTTCTTAAAATATGCTTTCAAAGAAAGGGAGTCACTCTAATTTTGTTGTTGTTGTTGTTAGGTGCCATCGAGTCAGTATCCGACTCATAGAGACCCTCACAGGGTTCTCAATGGCTGACCGCTTCTGGACTGCCCCAGGAGTGGATTGCCAGGTCCTTCTCCCATACTCTAATTTTAGTAATCTCAAAAAATATGTAATGTGGAAGGAAATATAATGTAGAAAGGAAAGCTAGACTATGTAAAAATAAAACAACATATCAAGAAGATATGTAGAGAAACAAAGGGTATAAAATCCATGCATTTTTTCCTATTTAGTCATTAATTCAGTATTTATAAGGTAACACAGAAATTCATGCTTGTATATAAATGAATCATATTAAAGTTGAGGTTATGAGTTTGGCTCAGGGGTGCATGCCTACAATCCCTGTGGTTTGGGAGCTAGAAGCAGTCTGCATAACTTAGTGTGACTCTGTCTCAAAAAAAGTAAGAAAAAAAAAAATGGGGGTTGGGGGTGCAGCTCAGTGGTCCAGCACTTGCAAAGCATGCAAGCACGATGCCCTGAGTTCAACCCCCAGGGCCAAAAAAAACCCCAAAAAACACACACATACAAAAAAACAAAACAAACAAACAAACAACAAAAAAAACCAAACGTTGAGGTTATGTCCATTTAGGTTTTTAATCTATCAGATAACATAAAGACAAAATTTAGAAAAACATGATAACATTAATTCAGGCAACAATGAGTATATATTTTTGTGCATATTTTAATGTATTTGTATGAGAGATCATACATGAGAAGAGACAGTGAGATAGCATATAGAAAAATTAAAGAAGACTTAGACTCATATTTTGTATATTCTCAATGGAGTTATTATTTAACCATGACAAAAATCTTAAATTACATAAAAAATTATTTTCATGCATATAGTTTTCATTTAATAGTTGTGGTTATTTGTGTGGAAAAAAAAGCCGTTTAAATAAATGTGTTGGAATTTTACCAGATAAAAAATGATGTATGGATTGAATTCCAAATATTTTAATCCTGAAGACACTTTCACTCATATTTACAATCTCTATAAGTCATAAAAGGAAAATTTTGTAGCAGGAAAGTCAACTAATATTTTTCTTGGTAAGAATATGGTAAAGAAGGCACGAAAAAATATACACTTATAGAAAAGTGAAGACATAAAAGATGTTAGACCATACTCTCATTGACATAAAAATATCATTTAAAATAAAATGACAGAAAGACAAAACTTATTGATTCACCTAACTTTAAGGACAAACATCTTTGCCTTAAAAAGCAAGGGCTGTTACACTGTACAGGAAGCACTTGGGGGGCCAGAACAGACAAGTGATTATCCAACCTAATTCTTATCATGTAATTTTAACATACCTCAAAGCTCAAATGAAGAAGGAAATGCACATGACTAAACTTTTGTTTAATTTTAATATGCTTTCATATTCACTAAATAAGTTAGAAAAATATTATTTTGAGTAAGTAGGCAAAATAAGCTATTTAACATCTTTAGGTCAGTTTTTCATAGATATGAAAACGTTGGCTCGGAAAGTTAATAATCTATGGTTTTGCAGTCAGTAAAAGGTGAGCTAGGAACCATACCTTGGGCTTTACTAGGGCAGGTATGCATCATTTTCTTTGCAATATATTCCCTTACCAAATTATAATAATCTTATATCAATGTTATTTTTTTCTGACATACAAGAAACGTAACAAAAGATCTTCAGACTTAAAAATGAATAAAAAACATGAAAAGGTACATTGTATTGAGAAACAAGTCTCTCTTTTTCTAAAAAGTTCCTACTCATTTTAAATTCTTAATACTTCTATGCAAGATGCTTAGCTGAATGTCAGTAAAATTTATGGAGAAAAGGTATTCTAAACAAAAATATTTTGAATGCAATCTTACACAAAATTTTTTTTTCTGTGGGAAATAGTTATGATATGATGTAATACTATAATATATGAAGTCAAATTTGTGGAAATTACTTTCATGGTTAAATAATTCATCAACTTAGTAAAACTAAAAATTTTAAACCTACCTAAATTAACAATATATTACAAACATTAGAAAATGAATAATTTATTTTCCCCTGAAATTGAAATTGAAAGTAGAGGATTGAATAGAGTTAATACCTTGAGAACTGTTAGAAATTATAAACCAAATTTAGAGAATAACAGTTTAGTGATGGAATTACTGTTCCCACTTGAGTTCATGTTTTGGAATTGGGAAGTGTTTGTTGGACTGTAGAATCTGATGAAGAAAATTCATTTGATAAGTTTAGCCTTGAGAGTACTATCCTGAACCTAGAAATTTTCAAATTCATCAAAATCAAAGGTTATGCCTCATAATAGAATTTTCTTTGGATAATAAATTATTTGTTAAACCAAGTTGAAAAACTACTTTTTAACATATGCTTCCACTTATGATATTTGAAAATATAAGATTAGAAAATGGATATTCAAAACCTGTTTCAAGAATTATAGAAATACTATCAAAATCATCTGAATACAAAACCCCCTAGTGTTTTAATTAGATCCACAATGTTGAGCAGGGAAAAAGTATAATGAATACATATCATGAGTCAATTTCCAATGAAAAATTAACACAGATAATAGATAAAAGGAGACACAGATTTAAAAAAAATAAATAAAACAGACACAGGAGTTCACAAGGGCCTGCCTTACATTTACTGGATCCTAGGACAATTGTAGAGATGTCAGAATTAGTTTATACACAGGTATATTTGTAAAGGAAAATTATTTCTTACAACAATCAGATATATTCATGCTAAAAATTATGCATCCAAGTTATGATAAATGACCTTGAATAATGAGTTTTTTTTTCTAAAACTGTTTTGAGAAATAAAGCTAACATTGGTAACAAAGCTTGATTTGGGTGGGAGAAGGGTAAAGAAGCATGGGGAAGAAAGAGAAGACTCAATATATCTAACTGGCTGAAAGACAGAGTATTCAAGGAGAGGTTTATCCTTTAGATATAAGAACAACAGTGAAAAGTAAATAATTTGAATGAACATTTTCTTCGAATTTAAGATTCTCTTCTTGACTGCTAAATAGTTTCCCTGGGGCTTACATTATAGTTGCAATTTTTACAATAAATTGGCCATTTCTTCTTTCTCCACCTACCCTAAATGAGTAAGATTTTGATATGTTATCAGATATAACAAAAGAACAAGAAAAGAAAAACCCAAAACTACTCAAAGTTCTTACACAGGGACAAAAATATGGACTATGGAATTGTCTTATGTAAACATTTGTCTTGCTGGAGAATAGAACTGTGTCTTCTCTTAGAGCAAGTTCAAGACTAGGTCAACATATCTGCCAAAAGTTAGAAAAAATGAACCCAACAGAGAAACAACAGTAGCTTGCCTTATATGAGTATGGGTTTTTCATTTGACAAAAACTGCTTTCAATTTTCTTTCTTAGCAGATTCATAAAACTCACTTAAAATCTGTAATAACTCAATACCTTGTAGATCAACATATCTTTTGTCTCCATCGTCACAGCAGAAGCAAGTAATATTTCAGGAATATAAGAACTCACATCTTGAGGAAGGGATGAAGCTCAATGGTAGAGCACCAGAATCCTGAGGCCTGGGTTCCATCCCCAGACCAGGAAAAAAAAATAAATGTATACACATAAAAAAATCCACTAAAAATCAAAAACAAAACCAAAAACTTCATTTCCTGCAAAGATTAAAGTATAATGTAGAGCCTTTTCTATTCCTGCAGAAGTTTTTCTTTTCAATTTCTCTTTTCCTCATTTATGTAAAGTTTTGTTTCAAGAAAGTACTATATATGATAATCCCAAACCGCTTTTCAAGTCCTAAATGTGTTACTGTCTCCAGCCTTAGCACCCTGGCATCTGATCCAGCCTGATTTGGAAGCTAAGCAGGGTTGGCCTGGTTAGTCCTTGCATGAGAGGCCACCTGGGAATACCAGGTGCTACAGGCTAGGGAAAAGGACCTGGCAACCCACTCTGGAAACAATCCTCCAATGAAAATCATGTGAACAGCAGAGAAGCACTGATACAGTGCTGGGCATGGCAGAGTGTCGGTCGTGTTTCATTCTGTTGTACATAGGACCACCATGAGTCGGACTCCACTCAAAGGCACTTAACAACAAGAAGTGTGTTACTATTCTTTAAAGAACTGTAGACTAAAAAGAAATCCAACCACAGACAGTTAAAACCCCATAGCAGAAGGGAGTTCAGAACCAACACATCCTTGAACATGACCTTTCAAACATTTTGTTGTAGATGAATTTCTGGTTGGTTCTCAAATTTACTCTCTCACTGAACTAATGGCAGCAGATTACAATTAGGTAAATATTATGTGCAGGAAACTAATGATACAAAGTAAACTGAAGTTTGAGATTCTCAGGAAGCTCACTATTTAATGGCAGATGCAACCACCTAAAGTACCTGAGGAAAAAAGCTAACAGAGTTAAAAATCACTAGTTGTAAGTCTCCATAAGTTACAAGGGGCTGGGATTTAGCTCAATTGGTAGAGCAGCACTCTGCAGTCCCTGAAGTCCTGTGTTGGATTCCCAGCACCAGAAAAATGGGAGAAGGACATCCATTCCTGAGGCAATCCCAAAACAATCAGCCATTGAAAACCCTGTAAGGGTCTCTGTGTGTCGGGCATGACTGGATGGCACACAACAATAACGTAATTCATAAATGTAGGAGTTTCAACATTAAAAATGTTCAAATGCTATAGTGAGAAAGATGATATTCCTATAAACAACTTTGGAAATTATTTTTTTTCTGAGTCAAAATGTACAAGTCATTTGGGTTGCTCTTGCTTTTTAAATATAAATTTTAAGTTATCCTTTGTTCTATAGTTCTCTCCTAAATCTGTTATTTCTCAAGTTTACATTGGGTTCCCTTTTGGATTCACTACCATATAATACTGAATAATAATTTAGAACAATTACTATGTCTATAAACAGTCCACCATAGAGAATGGAAGAAAATTCTTCATAAAGAAAAATTGCTTTGGCATCTATAATCCCATAGAACATTAACCTGATTACAGGATACCACAGTTATTTCCTTATTTTATTATGCATTTATAACCTGCCTCATTGCCCATTCTCTCATTTAAACAAATAAATATAATATTAGTTTGTTGTTCAAGTATTTAACTATAATTTCCAAATTCAAACTATTCTATTTTATGTGCTTTGAATATCTTTAACATATACTATTTGATATTTCATTATAATCATTGAATTTTCCTAATATTTAACATTTACCATCTTAGAGCTCATGAGCTGACTTAGAACTATCAAAATATTATAGAAAAAACTTGATTTGTTTCATGACCTGTAACCTATCTTGTCATCAGTCATATTTTACCCTTGGCATTGCACATTGAAACAAGCTGAAGCATTTTCCATAAGCAATTCATGAAATAAATATTTCAAACTTTTCTTTTGTAGTCTTGTCTCATTTTTATAAGATGTGAACAAAAATATGGTGAATAGTTAAGGAAAATAATTATTACAATAAGAGACACATTGTTACTAATCTCCCTCAATATATTCCCCCTTTCTTCAAACATACCAACATTCTTGCCACTTTTTGTAGCAGTTCTAGAAGTACTATTTTGTGATTTTTTTTAATGTAAACACTCATTATATGTAAAATCTTACATCTCATATTATTCAGATCCTTTAAGACAGCAGTCTCCAATCTTTTTGGCACCATAACTGCTTTCATGAAAGAAAAATTTTCCAAAGACTAGAGGAAAGGTACTTGCCAGATGATGAAAACATGTGTCATTTAGTGTATAAATACAGAAAAAGCTCTAGAAGGCCTGCAGCTCACCTCGTGGTGTGTCGCTGCTGGGGAGAAGTGTTGCGGGGTGAGGATCTCTGCCTTAAAACCTTAGGGAAAGGGTGCATCTGCATATGAGGTTATCCCTGGTTTTCATTCAACACGGTTTTAAGTGTTCTGGGCCAAGGATTCTTCGGCATCGAGGAGTGACCTGACTTTTCTGATCTCTACTTTCCAGAGGCCTATAGATCTCTTCTAACCTTTCTTTCTTCATAGGAGAAAAAATCCACAATTTGTGTTTAGAGTTAAGGAATGGGGATGTAGCACGTGGTAAAATACCAAGTGAATAAAGACCTATCTAGCTTTAAAAGAAGAATGTTTGCAGAGAAGTTAATGAAAAAAATCCCTAACAAAATAATGTGGGAGTTTTAGTTATTCCATTTGTTATCATTTTTTCTCACTTCTTTCTTGGAGAGCTATGGATGAACAAAAGTGGTTGTGATTTGTAGCATGATTGGGATATTCCTGAGTTACTTGACCATCATGATATCTTACTGTTATATATTAGCATACTGATGGCCTCATTATTACCATTGCAAATTAAATTTATTCTACTTTTTATATGTGTTATCTAGCCTTAAGATGTGAACTATGCTCTAAGAGATGATATTAAACTCTGCTGGCCTCTGCCTCAACAGGCACTAAACTGTCACATAAGGCCTTTTGCATACTGTTGAGCATACTGTAAAAGAATATGCATAATCAACCAAAGGCCATTTGATAGTACCTACTTGTTGAACAAGTAGCCTGCAGCAGCACTGTGGCATCTGAATCCCTCAGATCTCAGAAGCTAAGCAGGGTCGGCCCTGGTTAGTACTTGAATGGGAGACTGCAGGTGCTGCAGGCTTGGGAGATGGACCTGGCAACCCACTCCCAAAAATCAATCTGCCATTGAAAACCCTATGAACAGCAGAGAAGTACTGACAATAGTGTTTTGCCTGTTGTATGTAGGGTCGCTGTGAGTGGGACACTGATTCTATAACACCTAGCAACAAGCAACAACTTGTTGAACAACAAGATCTCATGTGAATCTAAATCTGCCTTGGAAGGAAAGACTATTCAGGAAGTATTTTCAGTCAGAAATAGAAAGCTAAATTAAGAAAGGCAATATACATCCTGATGCCTATGAGGGGGAGAAAAAAAAAAAAAAGAAACAAAAACCACTACCGAAAGCCCTCAGGGCTTGTTTTCCTTTGCTATCAGACACCATGTGGTTAAGGAAAGTTTTCAATGTCATACTGCAACTTCCCCTAATTTTTCTGTTGTTGGTAGAAATTGACATTTGAGCATAAAAAGCATTATTTCATTCAATTTTTCGAAAGAGAAGTGATGCCTAACCAGGGGGTGATGAAAAAGGACGCAGAAAGTCAATGGAGGGTAGAAACTGATTTTTCAAGCTCAGCTAAATGCATACCTGGATTCTATTTTGCATTTGGCTACATTTTAAAAGACGAACAATACCTATTGTTCAAAAGCAGGCTTCATGCCCACTTTTCAAGCACATTTACAACTTAGATTTAGCTAATTTACTCCATTATGGTTCACCTTTTCCCTAGGTAATACCACCTGAACTTCAAACAGCATACTAAAATGTTATACTTTATTTCTACAATATGAATTTTGACATTTTAATTTCTATTTAATATTACTTGGAAACCAATTTTTAAATAATTTTGCAAAGATTCTTCATTTTTAAGCCTTTTATCCTCTAAAGTCAAGTCAATAAATACATGGACAAATCATACCAGAAACATAACACTAATCTTTTCAAGTACTAATAGATATTTCCTGCCAATAAATTTAACCTTAAATTGTTATGTTTATTTTTAACTATAAACATGGAAAAATATCCATGTGACTCGAAAGGAGAAGGGAAGGTACACATTTAGGTAATATTTAAATATTGCTGCAATCGTCAAATATATAATGTTTTCTGGATTGAAATGTAATTCTTGTTTTAGGAACTGACAGTTAAGAGATAAAAAATATTTACTGAAATCTTCCTGCTGAGTTCATGCTGAGCTGGTAGTCACAATGGAGAGAAAAAATATTGACAAACATCTGGAGAGAAGAAATGGCAAGATTTGGTAACACAAAATCAGTGATGAAAAGTTTCTATATATCTTATGATACAAGAAGTATACTTAGGAGAGGTAGTTACTAGACAAGTGATAGAAGATTTCTACATTTAGTGACATACATTTAAATAAAAATTCTAAACATAACATGAAATGTAGCTGGGTGTGGTAGCACATACCTGTAATCCCAGTGACTGGGTAGGCAGAGGCAGGAAGATCACAGATTTGAGGCCAGAGGAAATGCATAACTTAGCAAGACCCTGTCTTCAAATGAAAAGTAAAAATTGGTGCCCGGCACAGTGGAACACACCTGTTAGCCCAGCAGCTTGGGAGGTGGAGGCAGAAGGATCTCAAGTTCAAGACCAGAGGCAGTCTGCATAATTTAGCAAGGCCCTGTCTCGAAAACTGAAAAACAAGAAAAAAAAAGGGGGGGGGGGGTCTGGGAGTGATGCAGCTCAGTGGACCAGCACTTGCAAAGCATGCCAGCATAAGGCCCTGGGTTTAACCCCCAGTACTGTCCCCCCAAAAGAAAAATAGAAATGGGGTTGTGGGTGCAGCTCAGTGGTAGAGTGCTTGCAAAATATGTGCAAAGCCCTGGTTTCAATCCCCTGCTATCACATAAAGAAGGAGATTATGCTGAAATTCTATTGATATTTTGTGTTTACTTATATTTTGTTTACCTCGTTGCATTTATAATGATTAAAATTTTAAAAACCTACAAAATAATATCACTTAAATCCTGAAAGGGGGAGAAAAAGAATCAACTATAATGTTTCAGCTACAAGGACCTATATGAAGTGGGTAGGAGAGAACCAGGAAAGTCAGGGTTAGAGAAGGTTAACAAAAAAAAGAAATACTTGGATGGGTAGTCAATGGAGCACAATGCCCAATGGAAAACAAGTGTAAAATCTGAAAAAAACTCTCTGTATTAGTTTATGTGTACATTCAGAAATTTCTAGGTAAAGAGAAGCTAAAAACCACTTTAAGGGTTCAAAGATGAGACAATGGGTATATATTACTATTTTAAGAAGTTGAGAATCAAACATGTAGAGAGAAATTAGGTAGTAGCCAGGTGTGGTGGCACATTCCTATAATTTCAGCACTTAGGAGGCTAAGGTAGAAGGATCCTGAGTTGCAGGCCAGCCTGCTCTATCAACATCACAAGACCATTTCAAATAAAAGAAAGAAGACATTAGTAGATTTTTTAAATTAAAAGGGATCTGAGTCTATTTGAAAACAAAAAGGAAAGGTTTCCTTGAAAAGAACAATTTAAAGACCAATACAACAGAGGAGAATGATTAGCACATAGTGCATGAGGAAAGGAGATGCTATTGTACCCAGGCTAAAAGGAAGGAAGTAATTTTAAATAAAAACAAAAACACTAACACAATAAGTTTATGCATTCCATTTTCTCATACCACATTATCACTCAATCGTGATTACCCCTCAAATTTATTTCATTGCTTTTCCACCAGCTGATAACTTTTCTATCTTGCCTCTCTACTGCTGAAATATTAGAAACTTTAAGACTCATGTTGAGGCTCCTATGAACATCCGAGCTCATAGTTCTTTATTTGTATTGTTCCAATGATCAATATCTCTGTCTTGCCTCTGTCTTACATAAGCAATACCACAAACTCACCCTAAGAATCATGTGGGAATCCTCTATTTCCCATTTCACTAATTTGGCAATCATCCTGACATTTATAAAGGTTTCTTGGTCATTCATGCTTGCATAACCTTTTCTCTGTGTTCTTTTCTACATCTCCAGCTATTAATTTCTCAGTATTCCATCATTAGCTTCCAGGTCTCATCTCCTGACAAGAAGTTATAGTTAATCCATTACAACTGACAAATTTTAATTTGCCACCTCTTGCTCTTTTTTTGTCTCAATTTTTCTACTTATTTTCTACTTTATTTTTTAGCAACTCTAAGTTAACAAGAATTATGAATAAAGGTCATAGAAATATCCTGATTATATTCTAGAAACCCATCCCAGTTATCATGTTAGCTGGATATGATTTCATTCATTATTGTCAAAAATATTAATCTTAGTAGATGTAGCAAAACTTAACTATTGAATTAAAGATGCTAACCCTACATAAATAGATTATCATCTATGACTTTCTTCAATTTCACAATTTAGCATATAAATTATATTCATTTTCCATTGTCCATTCCTTCTTTCACTCCATCTCCAAAGAAGGGGATATAAAGAACTAACATTTACTTCATTAAATGTTCCAAATTACCTAAAAAGATACAAACATTTAAGACCAAGATATTTCAAAATATCACAAAGTTTTCAAATTGCAGGCAGGAGTTTCCATCTGTAGTGGACGTTGTCAACACTCCATCTGAAGATTTTCAGATCCTATATAGTATTTTGTGCACTCCAGCGCCTGGTAGCTGTGTCCTCTCCTTTCAGAAGTTCACGTAAATAACCCTTTGGAATATCGTGCTTGGGCTACTAGCATCACTTCTCCTAGAAGTGCTGATAGCCACAAATCTTGGGATTCTGTGTCTCCATGGGTTAAGACTTATTCAGTAGAGAACTAATTGGGAGTATAACAGTTAAGTTCCTTTAGTTTGAGATAAAGTTTTTACTTCAGAGCTCCCTAAAGATATCAGTTTTTGCTCAATGTAGTATATTTTCCAGATCTCTTTCCCTTCCCATCCTGCTTTTTTCACTTTCTGAACTGAATTTTCATTTCAAGACCTGTTTCGGATATACCCAATGTTAACCACAAATTTTGTCTGGTTTCTTCCTATCTCTTGTCCATTCTGCTTTACTCTATTCCTTCCTCCTTGTCAAGGTTCTTCCTGAAATCTGTGGAATTTGTTTTTCTTTACATTCATTTTTACCCTCTTTCTTCCCACTATTTTCTTTTCCTCTACGTATGGATTTTCAGTACTCCTTCACTCCCATAATTAAAAACAAAAACTAAAACAAACAAACAAAACCTTTCTCCGTACCCTGCTATCTTCTCAATTTACTTCTTTATTTCAACTTTTTCCTTTGTTTTCCCAAGTTTCTGAATATATAGTTTTTATGTTTTTTAGTTCTACTTTCTATCTTTTATTTATTAATTTTTCACAGTTAATTTTTGGTCTTAGCAATCTCCTGAAATGGAAAGTAATAAGCAATGACATCATGATCAGCAATGGTATATTCTGTTCTCTGATTTTATTTCTCTTCACTTCTCTAATTCTGGCGGCTCATTCTTCTTCTTAAAAGTTTCTTCCTCATAGTTCTATCAATTTTCTGAGGATTCAAAAGGGATCATACTTTCTGCTCTCTGTCTTATTGTTAACATTTGTCTCTCTCCCTCCCTCCCTCATCTCTTCCCTAGTATCCTCTCTCCCTCTCTCTCCCCCTCTCTTACTCTTTCTCTATCCTTCTCTCTTCTTCCTTCTTCTTCTGATAACAATAACCAATCTTTATTTTGTCCTTAGACTGCTTTCTTCTGTACTCTTTCTTGGTTAATTCCATCTACTATCATTGTTTATTGTAGAGTCTGAACTCTTAGAATAAATAAGAAGTGATTTATACTCATATAACTGATTCCATCTGTGTTCTGTTGGATATCTCTTCCCTAGAATTTCTTATCTCAGGAAGATCCCATGAATTCTAAGTCAACTACCATTCAATCAGCATATTCTTAATTAAGAATATTGCTACATAAGAATAATTTTTTAAGCACAAAAGACTAGTTTTTCTAAAGCTAAGCAAAAATGTCCATATTCATTTTAATACTATCTTCCCCTTATCCAACTTTGATGTGAATCCTCTTGACTTGTGGGCTTGCAGTAAAAATGTAGTACTTTTTTCTTTCATTTACAACTCTCCTCACTTCATTTTATTCTTCCTCTGATATATTTGTGTCTATCTCTCCCCATTACTTGGGTTGAGGTCAAGGAAATACCCTCTAGTGACCTCCATAGGGACAAAAAATTACTATTCCTTACAAATTTCGACTTTAAAGAATGCTAGAGCTTCAATAAATTCTCATCACATTTCTAATCTTAGCTTATAAAGAGTTTTTGGTGAAGAGTGAGAAGATCTAGGAAAGAAGGTCCAAGATCATTTTAGATTTCCCTCAGTGAAAAGAGGTGTCACCATAGAAATTTCTTTAAAATGTGGAGAATACTTCATCTATTATACAGTCCAAGTTATCTTCCAGGCACCTCACTTACTCTCTCCTACATGTACCCCATATACCTACACTCTTACAAAGCCTTTTCTTTGCCACTACCAATTTTTGGTTATTCTATTTCTTCTTTATATACCCATACCCATCTCAGAAACTCTTTTCCTTCAAGCCTCCTCCACAAAATCTCTACTAACATCACCATTTGGGCTATGACTCTCAGACTCTAATCAATACAATCACTTATTTTTGAATTCAAGATAATTCTATAACAGTCTTATGAAAATTATTAATTCAATATGACATCCAGATGTGAGATTTAGGCTTGAGTTAGATCCTTGAGTCTGGAAAAAAAAAGAAGTCTTAATTAAAAAAAAAAATCACCAGAAATTGGTGGCATTGAATTCATTTCAAATTTATATATGTACAATTTGGGTTCCTGTGAAATTTTAAAATGGTAATAAGAAGACAGGAAGTTGTACTTATCTAGAACTCAGAAAAAAGAAAGAAAGGGAAACAGGATGGGAGGAAGAAAGAGAGAGGAATAAAAAGAAAGAAGGAAAAGGAAAACAAAAGCTTGAATGAATATGTTGATTTGATATCAGAGCTACGTATATAGGAATTGAAACTTTGAAAATATTGAACATGGTTTACTATCAAATGGTGATTTCTCTCATTCAGCAAATAATTCAATACCTAATTATACAAACAGTTCTACTGCAAAAATCTAAATTGAGAACCTAGAAATATGTTGGTGTTCTTATTTGGATGTATGCACAACAAAAAGAACTGCATCATTAATGTGACCTCATCAAACACACTAAAATATACATGAGAAAAATGAAAATAAGCTTTAAATTTCTTAGGATATTTTGAGGTTTTTTTAGATATTATAACTCAAAATAAATATTAATATAATTGTCTGTGGTTTTTTTCCACTAGAACCCCAGAAAATACACTTAAGACTCAGAAGATATATGTAAATCTTAAAATTACCCTTTCTGTGGGTACACAGCTATAGATCTTGGTTGATCCAGGCCTTGAGAAATAATTACATAGCGGAAAGAGCCATTGAGTCTTGCAACTTCAATTAAGTTGAAGCCATGATCTGTCCAATATATGTTACCTGGGAAAAATAGAGAAGTGTTTATAATACAGCTATGAGAAAGAAAGTTATTTATGACTAATGGCTAAAATTAAATTTCTGAGCATTCACATAACTATTCATAACTTGCTTACTTATTGCATTATTTTATAATGTATTTCCTAAGCAGAAAATTGTAAATAAACTAATGTCTAAAAACTTCCAATCTTAATCTCATACATTTCTGTTTAAACCATCTAATTACACATTAATGTGTCAAAGATAAGTTGATACCTCTTCAACCCATTACGGGGATATATTTTAACTTTCTACTGACTTCAGGCAAAAGAAAACTTCTAACATTTATTGTTTACCTTCCTTGTGGAGATCTCAGGGGATTTGGGTAAAGTTAACATTACATAATCTATTTCTATACTGAAACACTTATCTAAGGACTCAAAAGCATTAGAAAGAGTTGAGCCAAAGGGAAAAGAGATTATTTACCCCTGTGGCTACAAGTTGAAAAAAAAATGTTGGAAATCTCAGCAACAGAAGTTTTATGAAACACATACAGCCTCTAAAAAACAGTATGAAATGAAAAGAGAAAAAATCATAGATTAATACCAGCAATCCAGTCAACAGCTAGCCCTTCCACTCTTCCCAAGCCATTGGTAATGATATCTTCTTTCCAAGTCTGATCTCTTTTAGCTCGGCTGATTTTATTGAAGCCCATATCTGTCCAATAGATTGTATCATTTTCTATGGATAAGACATAGAAGTCAGACACTTGCACACTATAAAAAGTGTCATATTTTAAATTGGGATCACATAGCATTAGTATTTGGGGGTTATCATCATAGGTATATTAACGTATAAGTATTCTTCAAGATAACTTACAAATATAAATAGCTAGAAAGGTATTAACCTAAGTTGTATCAAATTATTTTAAAGAGTATATTTCTAGAAGTGTCTTATCACATTCTTTATTACATTTTCTTCTTCTTCCTCTTCATTTTAACTTGATAAATCCTGATACTCTATGAAATTACAAACTTGATATCAAGTCACATTATTTTGGACCACAATTTTTCTCCTCTATACCTGTGTCTGAGACCTCTAGACATAAAAAGAATACTACTGGAAACAATCATCTCAGGATGCCTCAAAATGTGGAGACAATGGAAAGAAACATAAAGACATTTCAACTAGATCAAGGGTATTTTCAGCATAAGGTCAATCAAAATATATAAAGTCTGAAAAATGCCTTATCATCCAATTACTCCTTCTAAGGTATAGAATAGTTTCCCAAATGTCAACTACAAATACATTATATTACTTTCAGACTTTCATTGTGCAAATGGAGTTAGCAATACTTAAAGAATTGCTCTATGCCATCATCAAGTCTTTAAATAACAGTGCTTTTTGAATATTTGAATAAAAAACGTGTCTAAAGACTATAAATGAAATATATTATATACATGCATATGCATAAATGGTGGTAATTATAGACCAGTGATTTTAAATTCAGCTAGCAGAAAGACACCAGGGGATGAATCACTAAACAATAAATTTACCACCAACTAAGTTTCTGTGAGATAACCTACATGGTCATTTGAAGAACAAATCCTTTAAGACCAATAAAATTTCCCTCTGACACAATGACAGACAATGGAAATAAAGAAAATACAATTAGTATAATAAAGTCATTTATCAATAAATTTTGGGATTCTGTTTCAAATGAAATATAGTCTGAGTCCTTAAATCTGTTTGAGGAAAGATACGAAACAGCACTGTTCTCAACAATGGTTAAAAATAGTTATTTCAGACACATAATGGTTTGAAACAGAGAAGAGACACCATATCCAAATGTATACTTAGAAAGCAAGAAATTGTCTGGTTTTCCAGTTAGTTAATAAATTTTCATTATTGACTCCTGGACTCCGTTAAATGAACACAAATATTAAACCCATATTTCCAACTGCCTACTTTGTTTTTGGGCCTGCAGCCAGAGCCCTGTGGCATCTGATCCTGTCAGATCTCAGAAGCTAAGCAGAGTCGGGCCAGGTTAGTACTTGGATGGGGGACCACAAGCAACACCAGATGCTATAGGCTTGGGAGAAGGACCCTGCAACCAACTCCCAAAAAGGCAATCCACCATTAAAAATCCTATGAACATCAGAGAAGCACTGACAGTAGTATTTCACCTGTTGTATGCAGGGTCGCTGTGAGTTGGATACCATCTCTATGGCACCTGACAACAAACTTTGTTTTTACACTTGTCTGTAGAAAAGACAATGCGATGTACAAAAACACAAATTCTTGATTTTCTACAAGGAACATGGCTTTCTTGGAGTCTTGTCAATGGCAATCTCCCTTGTAATAGTGGTCCAGTGAGTGGCACCTCTAGTCTTTGTTTTTGGAGCTAAACACTTCAGGATTTTCCGAACACTTTTTCTCATGCCCCACATCCAACTCATCACCAAATACTCTCATACCTAATCCACTTCCATTAAGTCTTCGTTCTTTTTATTTTTCCCAAACATACCATCATCTACCACCTCTCAATCTCTCTATACTTACATCGAAATCCAAAATACTATTAACTCTTGTGTAAAGTCCTGCAATAACCTCCTAACCACTTTGCCTAGCTTCTACTTTTGCTCCCAAACCTCCCTTCCTGTGAGTCTTTTCTCCACTTAAGAGACACTGTTACATGTTTAAAAGTAAATAAGATCATTTTTGCCCCCCCATTCAGACTTTCAACTTTGCATCTCATTCAGAATGAAATTAAAGTTCCTCTCCATGACCATCAATATATACCAACACCCTCTAAGCCACTCCTCCCTGACATCCTTCCACTCTTGCCTGTACTAGACGATCCTTTTCCTAAGGCAACTGATTCCCCTTCAGTTTAAGGTTCTTGATATTACTGTTTTCTGTCTGGAAACGTCTTTTCCAGATATCTACGGCACTCTTTTCATAGCACAAATATCCCCTTTTTGAAATGCTCCTTGACTATACCATAAACACTTTTCCCTTACTATGGTATGATCTATTCCCTTTACTCTCATTTTTCACTATAACATTCACCATTAGCACACACATTATATATTTATTGGTTTATTTATTTAATATCTTGTCTCATAGGAATGTATTTCTTTGAAGCTTGGGACTTGATTTGGTTCACTTTATTTCTAGCACCTAGAATAGGATCTGGCCACACTAGTCTCACACTCAACATTTGATGAATAAATGAATGGATGTGATATGTTATATAAAAACTAGTGCTGAGGTGATCACAAGACACGTCTTCCCATGAAGAGGCTTATAAGCTTGTTAAGGAGCACAAAGTATGCTCATTAAGAAATGATCAGCAATTCACAATTGTGTTGGGAGAGCAGTGTGTAAGTTGTATAGACACATGCTGGGCAAGAATTCAAAGAAGACAATCATAACAATCTTCACAAGTTTAAGAAGAAAATAAAAACTTTCTGATTCTTAAATTACTATCCCAGCACTCTGCTACCTGTGAAAAATTCTGATCTGTATAATTCTGATCTGTATAATCATTTTTTCTCATATACACCTCTATATCTTGCCCATATATACCTATTATCATAGAGAACTAAAGTTAGGTCTTTGTATCTCTTCTTAGAACTAGTGTGTAAGATATTTCATGGATAGGGACTGTAACTGCCTCAGCTTTTGTGTATGTAATCACTTGTGTGGTAGACACTTTATAATGCTCAGGTTATCTCTAGATGGTCCAGTCTACTATACCTTAGCACACAGGAGATGGGATATTTCTATGCATCCTTTCTATTAGGACATGGGAAATTAGTGACAAAATCAACCATATGATGATACATTAAGAAAGATAAAGAGGAAGCCAGGCATAGGTGGCACACACCTGTAATCCCAGTGACTTGAAATGCAGAAGCAGGAGGATCGCAAGTTTGAAACCAGAGGCAGTCTGCATAATTTAGTGAGACCCTGTCTCAAAAAGTGAAAAAAGGGTCTGGGGGTGCAGGTCATTGGTACAGCACTTGCAAATCAAGCAAGCATGAGGCCCTGGGTTCAAACCCCAGTACCACACACACACACACACACACAAAGATAAAGAGGACAGAAGAACGAAATCACTCATTCGTATCCAAATCCCTGTTCATCTATTTTTTTTTCGCAAATACGCTAGATACTTAAACAAACACAATCCAAATTGAGTGTTTCCTAAGATATGAAACTTTGTCTTCTAATATTTGTGAATATATACAAAATAAATATGAGCTAGATTAAAAAGATTAAGAAAAGAATCTAGGTGAAAGATAAAATTTTATAATAAAATCTAAAGATAAAACATGGATATAGATAGGTATATAGTGAAGAAAGGAGTGTCATAACTGAGTCTTGAAATTTATGGCAAAATAGGGATATTTTTAACTTTACTTACTTTCATTTAGCAGATATTCATAGAATACTTAACATATGCTAATAATTATTATAGACATAAAATATTGTGGTGATCATAACAGATAATGTCCTTATAATCATGGAATATATGCTCTGGAATAGAATTAAAAATAAACTCTTAGCTTGGTGTGGTAGTGCACATCTGTAAACACAGAACATGGGAAGTTGACCAGGAGTATCACAAGTTCAAGGTGAGAATGGGCAATGTAAAGAGACTTTGTTTCAAAAATAAATGAATAAATAAATAGGGGAATATAAAAACTATCTTAACACATGATTATTTGGTAATGTATGATTACAGGAATGGAAAATAAAATTTGTAATTGAAGGTAATAACAATTATAATGCATATTGTCATAATATATTTGTGAAACAAAGGTAAAACATTTGACAGTAAAAAAAGTTAAACATTTTGACTTGAGAAAAAGTTTTCCCTGGGTATTTAAGAGCTGAAGGAGCAATTTGGAAGTGTAAGACTCTTAATGTTCTTTCACCCTGAAGTGTCTATTCTCTTATGATTAATTAACAAGCACTAGCCTTATGCCAGTAATCCCAGTGAATTGGGAGGTAGAGGCAGGAGGATCGTGTGTTCTAGGCCAAAGGCAGCCTATGTAGCTTAGCAAGAATCTGTCTCAAGAAAACAAGTTAAACAAAAAGAAAAGAAAAAGAAAGGAAGGAAAGAAGGAAAGAGGGAAGGAAGGAAGGAAGGGAGGGAGGGAGGGAGGGAGGGAGGGAGGGATAGAGAGAGAGAGAGAAAGTGCTGGGGTGCACCTCAGTGATAGACCAACTGCAAAGCATATGTGAATGGGAGAGGCCCTGGGCTCAACTCCCTAAGTACTACCTTAAAAAAAATACACATTAACAAGCATTTATTGACCACCTGTTATAAACACATCAATTCCATGTTATCGTGGGTTTCTGAATCCTAGAAAATTTAAAGTTATCTTTCCTAGACTAAATGTACATGCTATTTCAGAAAAACACCATATTCCAGATACAATACAATGTATAGGTACTGTGCTTCCTCACCAAATGAAATAATCACCAGCACACTAGAAAGATAATAGAATAATCACCGCACACTAGAAAGATAATAGTATACAGAGTAAGGACCCTAAAGCTGAGTATTTATCATTGCTCTGTCATGTACCATGGAAATTTTATAAAATACTTTGTCTCCCAGGCCTCATTTTTCTCATGTAGAAAAATGCGTGTGTGTGTGTGTGTGTGTGTGTATACACGTACACACACACATGCACTAAGAGAAGGTAAAACTTATATTGTACTTTTGGGTCTCTTCCAAGTTTGACCTTATAATGTTAAGATTTGTTTTGTTGTTGTTGGCCATTTGCACATAAATGGGATACGATATCCCAAATATAGCTCAATTTAACATTTTATAAAAACCTTATTTTTCTCCTATAATTTTTGCCATTGTAACTACCTCTGTTATTTGGACCTAAAATTGATAAAGCGTATGATTTTTCCCAGAGCATGCTACTAGTGTATATTAAGCCACGGTTTCTTTTAAACTATATACCTTTGAATTTTTTCTATTAAATGCCAATTTGTTAAATTTGATCATGGATCCTCTCTGTTGACATTTTAGAAAATTATATGATATCCAATGAATCCTTTTAGTGATACTGACAAATTTGATAAGTTTTCTATATCTTTCTTCCAGTCAGTGATAATTGTGTTGAATTGGATCAAACATATACTTTTGACATGTCACTGAAGACTTCTCTCTGAAGTAAATTATTTCATTTTGCAATACCTTATTTATATTCACATATTTACATGCATATATCTTAAGAGTACAACTTGATGAATTCTGAATATGGAAAATATCAGTATAACTACCTCCTAGATCTCTGCCAACATCCAAGAAGGTAGCTTTGCAACCAGTCTGAGTCAATAGCTTTCTTCTTCCCTAATGAGCATCCAATATTCTGACTCTTACCACCATAGAACTGGTTTAGCTCAGTTGGTAGCATTCTGCTCTGTGCTCTCATTTAGCTCAGTTGGTAGCATTCTACTCTGTGCTTTCTGAGCACAAGTTTGATCCCTAGCACCACAAAAATGGAGAAGGACCTGGCAGCCCACTCCCAAAACAATCAGCCATTGAAAATCCTATGAATAGTAGAGAAGCACTGACAGTGCCAGGCATGGCACAGTATCGGGGGTGTTTCATTCTGTTTTACAAAGAGTTGCTATGAGTTTCATCCAACTCAACCGCATCTAACAACCACCAGCCCCATATAATACTTTTCAAAAATTTCCTCTAAATTTTAAAATGCAATATATAGTCTTTGGCTTGACTTCTCTCATTCATCCATTAGGATGTTTAGATTCATCCTTTCTGTTGTGTGTGTGTTGCTTTGCCAAAAACTATACCACAAGTTATTTACCCATTTTGAACATTCACATTGTATTCAATTCTTCCCATTATGAAGACTTCTATAAACATTCCGAACAATGCCTGAGATTACTCATATATTGTCATTTCAGTCAAGTACACTCCTACAGGTAGAATTAGGGTTAGTAGATAGGTATTATTTCAATGCATCAATTATTTATCTCAAACTTGTTGTTTGGTGCCATCCAGTTCGGTGCTACTCACAGCAACCCTATGTACAAAAGAACAAAATGCTCCCTAACACTGTGCCATGCCCATCATCCTTTTATATTCAGGCGCATTGTTGCAGCTACTGTGTCAATTCATCTAGTTGAGAGTCTTCCCTAATTAAGAATCTAGCACTCTAGACTTGCTTCAACTATGGTTCAGCTCCAAATATCTGGCTAATTCAAACATGAGTACCTTTTAGCACAGTGAGCAGCCATGAAGCTCTGAAGTTTCTTCTTTTTCTAGGGAACTGGTTCAACCAGTATATCTACTTTGGTCGGTAGCCTTTTTTTAGCCATACAAGGGGCAAATAGCTGGCTCCAACTAAGCAATGACTTTACAATGTGCTGTTACTAAACATTGCAGGGAAGATTATAACTTCAGCTTGCTCCCCAGAGACCAGGATTATTTTTCTTCACTAGAGTTAAGAGGAGTTGAAAGGTAAATACCCCAAACACTGGATTCTTAAATGAATTTTTATAAATATTGTAATATAGTAGTAAAAAGAAGGAAGGGAGAACATAGAGAAAAGAGACTACTAGAGGCAAGAATGAATCACTCTCTTCCATGATTATCACTGGCATAGCTTGTTAATCAGCTAACGTGACATGACAAGAAATAATTGGGGCAGGAGAAAAGTAAGGTAAACTGAGAAGCTCTGACAGAGACACATTGTTAAATTCTGTAATCAGTGCTTGAAGGAAGCAGTTCTACCGTTATCTCTTATCAATACATTGTGTATAATTTAAAACTAGACCTGGGATTTAGCTCAGTTGGTAGAGCACCACTCTGCAGTGTCTGAGGTCCTGGGTTTGATTCCCACCAGTGCAAAAATGGGAGAAGGACATGGCAATCCACTCCGAGGTAATCCTGAAACAGCCATTAAAAAACCTGCAAGGGTCGCTATGGGTCACAAACAGCTCCAGAACAACTAATAACAACAACAACAATTTAAAACCAATTTTAGCTGCACAAAATCTAAATGTTACTGCATTTTGATTCTTGCAGGTAATTTGAGAAAAGCTATTAGATAGCAAAAAAATATATTGGCATGGTTTGTAAGGCTGCAAATATAAGAAATTACCTCAGCATTTATTAAAAAGTCATCTTACTGCAAACCTCTTTTACTTAAAACAAACAAACAAAAAACAACAAAAAAACTTCTGACACAAACCCTTTGGGGAGAATCTGAATTTAGTGATTGGATGTGCTAATGAGGTAATAGTAATGAGGTCTGGTAATTTTTTTTTTTGCTTTTTGCGGTACTGGGGATTGAAGCCAGAGCCTTGCGCCTGCATGCTTTGCAAGTGCTGGACCACTGAGCTGCGCTCCCAGCCCAATTTTTTACTTTTTGAGACAGGGTCTCACTAAATTACTCACACTGCAACTGATTTCGAAATTGCAATCATCCTGCCTCTGCCTCCCAAACTGTTGGGATTACAGGCCTGTGCCACCGCGCCCTGCTAGATCTGGTAATTCATGTACATAGTTCCTAAAATAGTAATTTGATGAATGAGGTCATAGAACTTCAGAAACTGATTCACATCTAGAACTCTTATTTTTCCTAGGTTTATTAACTATGGAAATTATACAAATTTTGTAAGGAACAAGTGTCTTCAGTACTAGGTTTTTGTAATATTTTCTTACTGCTTTTCCATATCTCTTTAAGAAACTCAAATTAGATACAAAACTCAATTATTTAAGGACATCTTCACAGAGTTGTTGACAGATGTTGACAGTAGACGCTAAAATTTATGCTTTCTTGGTTTAATTTTTTCCTCCAACTTCTTTGACTCCATTCTACTGGATCCATTATACTGTATCCCATATTTTAAAAATGGAGACAATTATGCTTAGGCCCAAAAGAATATGTTAACTAATGAGCAATTCTACATAAGATGTGTTGAGTGTCTTGATAAATTTAAGACTTGTATTCTGTAGGATTTTTATTATAGCTATGACATTGTCAGTTCATTTATGGAGAAAGCTATTATATTTCTGTTATTGTTGGATCTTTGATTTTTTTTTTTTTTTTTGGTTAGGTAGAAAAAAAGTTTATGG
This sequence comes from Pedetes capensis, assembly GCA_007922755.1. NCBI lineage: Eukaryota > Metazoa > Chordata > Mammalia > Rodentia > Pedetidae > Pedetes > Pedetes capensis. Next base: position 26,570 of record VMDO01015090.1, on the reverse strand, counting down.
ATGTACAAATCAAGATAAGCTCATTATGTTGATGCTTATACAGAACCTTCACTATAATATTTGATTGTTGAGATCAGAGAGAAAAATATCCCTCATCCTGCCACCCTCCACCAACCAACTTTACTTGGGCTCTAATTATTTTCTGCCACCTTCACATGACCTTGTTGAAGACAACTTTCTACTTTTGTAGTCAGAAATATAAGGACTCTCCATATTTTTTATTGTCATTCATTAGCAGTGACCTTAACAGATAGGCCCAGAAATATAATTATTGCCACATTTACAAAGACTGCCTTAAGGCCTTGCAATTTATTAATTCTTCTAGCTTATCTAATGGTTTCTAATCTGTTTCTCATTTTAACACTTTGACAGACATGACAGTTAATTCTAATGCAAACCCCCATTTTTGCCCTTTCAGAAATCACCTTTTCTAAGACAGTTTTGGAAATAGGAAGTTTGTTCATGTCATTCCTAAAGTTTTCATTCATTATTCCATTTCAGGCCAGCAGTTATAGCCCTGTGGCATCTGATCCTGTCAGATCTCAGAGGCTAAGCAGGGTTGGGCCCGGTTAATACTTGGATGCGAGGCCTCCTGGGAACACTAGGTGCTGGAGGCTTGGGAGAAGGATCCAGCAACCCAGTCCCAAAAATCAATCCACCATTGAAAACCCTATGAACAGGAGAGAAGCACTGACGACAGTGTTTCACCTGTTGCATGTAGGGTCGCTATGAGTCTGACACAGACTCAACAGTACCTAACAACAATTCCATTTCAACTCTGATTACAAATCCAGCCTTTCTCCTTAATCCATTATTACTCTCTAGCCCACACTGACACATACACAGAACCTATAAACATGAAATTCAAACAACTGAATACAAAGAGCATGGGGCAAGGAGATTTTTTTGTAACACTAAAAACCGCCATTGAAAACCCTATGAACAGCAAAGAAGCACTGACAATAATGTTTCGCCTATTGTATGTAGGGTCACTATGAGTCGGACACCGACTCGACAGTACCCAACAACAACAACAACAACAACAACAACCCCAAACTAAAAATTAGACACTGGATCTTTATTCTATAAAATACTCTTTCAACAACCAACATTTGTTTTTCAGTGACAATTTTATCAGGACCCCAGGTCTCACACCTTATCTGTGGCTTCTTTCTTCATGTTCTTCCTCTCATTTCAACTTGTTTTATCTCATTCCTTTTCTGCTTACCCATTCTCCAGAGAGAAACCTACCCTATCAATTGTCCTCAACCTCAGAAACAATATTATTTTCACATAGTTTAAACTTAATAATTCTCCAGTGACTGCCCATTAGAATTTCTTGGAGAATTCAAAAAGTAGTAATGATTCAGCCCTATCTTAGAGATTTTAAATTACTTATGCTGAAGTACTTAGCAGATTAAACATATGAGCTAATCTATGAAAGTACTGACAAGAAGAAAATCACCTTTATCTAACAGTACATTTTATTTCTAATATCACCTTATTTTTTTCTTCTCTAATTTTTCTCTTTGTTGCTGTTGTTGTTAGGTGCCTTTAAATCAGGTCTGACTCATAATGACCCTCTGCACAACACAAAGAAACACTCTCCAACACTGCACCATGCCTGGTATTATGGCAGTGCTTCTCTGCTATTTATAAGGCTTTCAATGGCTGATTGTTTAGGGTATGGGATGCCAGGTCCTTCTATTTTTGTGGTGCTAGGAATTGAAGTTAGGACCTCAGAGAGCACAAAGCAGCACTCTAACAAAGGAGCTAAACTCCAGCCTATTATATATATGTATATGTATATGCTTATACTACATGTATATACGTGTGGACTACAGCTATAGCCCTGTGGCATCCGATCCCGTCAGATCTCGGAAGCTAAGCAGGGTCGGGCCTGATTAGTACCTGGATGTGAGACTGCCTGGGAAGACCAGAAGCTGTAGGCTTGGGAGAAGGACCTGGCAACCCCCTCCCAAAAACCAGTCTGCCATTGAAAACCCTATGCACAGCAGAGAAGCACTGACAATACACAATAGTGTTTCCCCTGTTGTAAAGTGGGTCGCTATGAGTCGGATACCGACTTGACGGCACCTAACAACAACAACAACATATGTGTGTGTGTGTATATATGTATGTGTGTGTGTATATGTATATGTGTATATATGCATGTGTGTATATATGCATGTGTGTATATATATGTGTGTGTACACACACACACACACACACACACACACACACACATATATATTTTTAATAGTGGGAGGTTGAACCCAGGGACTCACACATACTAGGCAAGCACTCTATCACTGAGCTGCACTCCTAGCACCTTTTTTTATTTTGAGGCAGGGTTTTGCTAAATTGTGTAGGCTCCCTTTGTTCTTGAACTTGCAATCCTTCTGCTTCATCCTCTTGAGTCACTGGGATTACAGGTGTGCACCATGACATCTGCTCCCATATTTTTAACATAAAATGTTATGTTATGGACAAGTAACTCAAAAGTTAGGTATAAATACTCTAAGTAATGGCTACAGTTACAAGAATATCTAAGACAATGCAAGAAAAAATGATATTGTGGTTTTTATTTTAACTTCCTCATCCTTGGAAATTTCTGTTTGGATATATATATTTTAATGAGTTGTCATAATGTTTAATACTTTAATAAAATACATACTATTTGTTATTGTTATTGTTAGGTACCGTCTAGTCGGTATCGACTCATAGCGACCCTCATAGGGTTTTCAATGGCTGACTGCTTCGGAATTGTCTTGGGAGTGGATTGCCAGGTCCTTCTCCCAAAATACATACTATAGGAGTAAATATTTATTAATATAATAGCATATTGTAAGTGAATTTTTTATGTTATAAATTGTGGAATATAAATAAAAGTTTCATATTGCTGAAGCAACTACCACATTGAAACCATTTTTACAATATAATACAAAGAAAATGAAGGCATTTTTGTGTGATAATTTCTTTAAAATGTTGCTGTTCTGGAAGGGCAGATCTAAGGTCTCAGACCAACCTGGCCAAGCCCTATTGCCTTGAGGAAGTCTCTCCATATCCATCACCAATTATTACCACAATAGTGAGCCATGTCTATACCCATACCACCCTGGCATTCAATCTCATCAGATCTCAGAAACTAAGCAGAGCTAGGTTTAGTTAGTCTTTGGATGGGAAACTGCATGGGAATACCAGGGGCTGTAGCCTTTGGAGAAAGACCTGGCAGCCCACTTCTGAAACAATCAACCACTGAAAACCCTCTGAATAGCAGAGAAGCACTGACATACTGCCAGGCATGTCACTGTGTGGGGTAATATTTCATTCTGCTATCCATAAGGTCACTATGAGTTGGACCTGACTTGATGGCATCTAACAACAACAGCGAGCCATGACATATCAGTTGAAGTGTCTGGAGCAGACTATGTAAGTTAAAGGAATTGAGAAGAAAAGATTGTCATCAAAGGTCATCAAAGAAGGCTTTATGGAGAAAGTGATACTTTTGCTGATTTCTAAAGAATTAAAAGAGATGCACAAGATAGTTAACTTAAAGCCTAGCTCAGATAAGAACCAATTAACTAAATGTAGTAAATTTTCAAAATAGGAGGGAGATACAAGATCACTCCACCTAGAGCAATGAGCATTAAATTGTGATGACAGCCATTTCACAATCTGTCCAATGCCTGAAGTGGAATGTTTTATTCTTTGCAAAAGTTGAAAGTATGTCTTCAAACACTTTTTAGGTTAATAAAGACCCAAGTTCTCAATATTCCTTATTAAATGGGATTCAATAATAAAATGCTAACAAATTACATTTGTTTCTTTCATCTTGAGAAAGGCAAATCAATACAAACGCTAATGGGCAATTATCTTACAACAACAAATCACCAAGAGTTTCATCTTTCTGAGTAAATAAAATGAAATCTACAGACTTCAAAGGTTTTAGATATCTTAATCCCCTCAAGGTACAAGGTTATGAAAGCTTAGATAATGTACATTCTCTTTTAAATTACTATTTTACCAAATAAGAAATACAAGCTTGTGTGGCTTTTGTTTTCTGAATGGAATTTGCATTAAACATACTTGTTATAAAAGCAATTCCACTTTCAGGTTTGGGACTGCATCCTCTCAGGGCAATGAAAAGAATCTTTCACATTTTCTTAAGCATTCATTATTTTTTTTTCTTCAAAGCAATTTCACTGTGCTGTTTTTCACATGCATTAAATTGCTTCTCACAGTGCTTGTGTGGTTAGTTTTGACTTCTAGGTAGGATATGAGAACTAAAGTATATTGTCACCACCCCATTTTCTTCAGATTAGAAGAGGACCAAAACATCTCCAAGGAGAAAATGTTTTAACTTATTCTGTTTTAGCCTTCCAAAGATAAGCTGTGAAATTGAGATAGTATGTTGCATTAGACACATCTTTATAGGGAACAACGACTCCAATATTTACTCACAACTCATCAACCCATTCCAGAAAATAATGCCAATGCATCTTTGATTAGGACAATGGCAGAATCTTGTTCTGCAAAATCTTAAGTTTCTATGTTATGACTCAAATCAGTAAATCAGACAAGAATAGTATATACCCCATAAAAATAGAAGTAGCTTTCTCAGCAAATATGTTTGAATTTTTTTCACTATCACACCTGGTGGAATAAAAAATTAAAGAGGTTTAATAATGAGAAGGCTACATCACAATGACGTATAGCTTCGATATTGAGTTTTGATATGCAAAGTTAAAAATATGAATCTTAGTGGCTCTACAACATAGACAAGTTACTTAACCATTCTTTGAAGCTTCCCAATATGTGAAGTGGGAATAACTGTTGCATTAAATAAATTTATCTTGATCAAAGCACTTAATATCTAGCACATAAGAATAATAATACATCAACTATTATACACAAAAATACAAAGTATGTAAATAACAAATGAAAAATATACCTACAAATAAATTTGCTAACCTTATAGCCTCTTAAAGCTTAATATGGTTTTAGTTTAATAGAACATTGTCTTTAAAAATTTAAAACAAAAGGGAATTTGGTATTTCATTTGGAAAAGGAGAATCTAATTTTAATGTCTTCCAAGGAAATGAGAGAGAAAAATATTGTGGAAGTAAATAATTAAACATAGCCATACTTATAGTCACTATCTATGTATTTTATATACTGTTAATATTGATTTTGCCTGCAGCTGTAGCCCTGTGGCATCCGATCCTGTCAGATCTCGGAAGCTAAGCAGGGTCGGGTCTGGTTAGTACCTGGATGGGAGACCGCCTGGGAACACCAGAAGGTGTAGGCTTGGGAGAAGGACCTGGCAACCCCCTCCCAAAAAGCAATCTGCCATTGAAAACCCTATGAACAGCAGAGAAGCACTGACAATAGTGTTTCCCCTGTTGTACAGAGGGTTGCTATGAGTCGGCTACCGACTCGACGGCACCTAACAACAACAACAATATTAATTTGGATGCATAGAAGCATCTCATACTTTTAGAAAATGAAGTTTATATTGTTAAAAGTTACTACTATCATCAAAAATTATTTGAAAATTTTCATGCAAATATAGGGAAGGATGTGACAATCTACTCCTAAAGCAATCCCAAAACAATCAGCCATTGAAAAGCCTATGAGGGTCACTGTGAGTCAGACCCAACTCCATGGCACCTAACAACCACAACAAATCATAGAAGGACAGGCCATAAAAGTAATTCATTTTTAGGGTAAGAAAAAGTTATCATTAACATTGCTAAAGAATCAGTAAAAATTGCTTTTCTCATATATATGAAAACCACTTTATTTACAGGTAATACACACATGCATATAGATGAATCCTGTAAGACGATCATTTCCTAAATTGAGTTTACTTTTGCTAAACCACATGTAACTTGACAATAAAACACCATATATGTACAAATGTTGTATGTGTGCATATGTGTGTATATATGCATCACTTCCTGAGTCTTTATATAAAGTCAAAATGATTCTTTTTGCTGAGCATATTCTTCCTAGAAATTTAATGTAGTGCAAATCAGTACTTTTAATTGACAAGTACGCATAGTATATGGGAAATGAACATGACCCAACAGACTTCTTAATATTTCCCAGAACATTAATCTCTTGTAAGTGTTGGTTGTCATATACATTATATAACATTTTATAGGGAAAGTAGCAGCTGTTTCTCAAACTATATTGTTGACACTTTGAAAGAAAGCTGCACAGTCACCTTAGAGTTAACTAATTGGAAGTCAGTTGAACATTTTGGAAAGTATGCATACAAAAGCAGAATAAATGAATGATACATTCCTGTCATGAAAAAGTTTGACCTCAACAACTGGAAAATCAATGTATCAGAGCTGCCCTGAACCTTCTCATTCAACTGTGCTTCCTCTCAGTTGATTGTTGTTGTTGTTGGGTGCCTTCAAGTAGGTATCCCACACATAGCAACCCTCATAGGGTTTTCAATGGCTGACTGTTTCGGGAGTGGATTGCCAGGTCCTTCTCCCATTTTTGTGGTGCTGGGAATTGAACTCGGGACCTCGGAGACTGCAGCGCAGTGTTCTACCAACTGAGCTAAATCCCAGCCCTCTCAGTTGATGGGAGGTACATACTCCTTCTCAGCTGAAATAAAGAACTGAGAGTTATCTTTGACTCTTTGTGTCATTATTCATCTAACCCACTGCACAGAAATACTAAGTTCTCCATATGTCAATCCCTTCATTTATTAAGAAAAATAAATTCTTCAAAACAACTCCACCTTCCTTCAGGCCCTTACCATTTCTGTTCTGAATGATTGCAATGGACTCCTAAGGGGCATCTCTTCCTATCATTTTGTTCTTCTCAAACTCATTCTCACAAGGCTCAGGGTAAAACAGTTGAAATTCAAATGAGATCCTTTACCACATTAACACTGTTCATGTCCCTAGGTTACTAGTGACCCTAGGATGAAGTCCAGGCTCCTTAGCAAGTCATGTAAGGTGAGCCATGATCCAGAACAGGAGCATCCAAACATTTTTGGATAAGTGAGATAATTTGAATATTCTTCTTCAATTACTATTTTAAATTCATTGGATTGTTGTTGTTAGGTGCTGACGAGTCATGTTCAACTCATAGAAACCTCTATAGGGTTTTCAATGGTTGACTGTTTTGAGATTGCCTTGGGAGTGGGTTGCCAGATCCTTCTCCCATTTTTGTGGTGCTGGGAGTTGAACCTGGGACCTCAGAGACTGCAGAGCAGTGTTCTACCAACTGAGCTAAATCCCAGCCCCCAATTCATTAGATATGTTCACATATATGAGATATGCTCAAAACATATATTTTAAATATATATTAAAAATAAAATATAAACATTTGAAATCTTTTATGTCTTATATTTGATTGTCTTATTCAGTGTCCAGGGATGTGACTCTCTTAGAAAGGACCACCTTAGTCCATAAGTACTTCTCTAGTGTTGCTTTGTACACCTTCCTCCCTCAGGCTCAACTTTAATAGCACCATGTTACTTATAACTGCTTCCATTCCCTGTATAGATAGACATTATGTTCCTTCTCATCTGTATATCTTTTCTCATGCCATTTCTTCTGCAACCTTTATACAGAGAAAACTATTAATCAGATATTAATACTCATGTACTCTTTCTTCCAGAATCTTCCTGACCATTGCAGTGTAGGTCATTATCCCCCTGCTTCTTTCATAATCATCTGTACTTCCCTCTATAGTTTTACTTGACATAGAATATTGCACAGGACACTTTTTATGCACTTGTTTTTCTAGTAGATTGAAACTGATTCTCATTCATCTTAGATTTGAAATGTCTTATCTTCAGCATTCCATGCATGATAATTGAATAAATGTTCATGTCAATTAACAATAATATAAAGAAAATCAATTAAAATGTGAAGAGCCATAAGTAAAGTATTACCTAAAGCAAACAGTATGACAAAAAACTAGTTTAATAAGAAGATAAATAATTTTGTGAGATACTGATATTTTAGCTCATTGAATTGCTAAAGAACCAGTATGAATTTATGAAACTATGTATATTCCTTCCTATGGAAAACTAGTAAAAACAAGTGACAGGCTATGAGTCTGGTAATATAACTCTCTAACAAATTTAAATATTTATCAAATATAAATTAAAGGAGCAAAATGTGATTCCATAGAGTTTGAGCTCAAAGGTCAAGGCACATTTCAAAATTATAAATATTTATAATTATAAATATGTATGATAAGCCATAAGTGAAAGTTACAGCACTTGTTCCATATCATTTAGCATAGCTCAATGAGATTATAGGATGTCTTAAAATGCTTAAACTAGATACAACGAATTTGTCATGAATCAAAACTGGCGATGGACACATGAAAAATTCATCATTCTCTTCTCTCTTTCTCTGTATTATTTTTAATGTTTGTGAGTTTCCATGGTAAATTGTTTAAAAAGTGCTCCATCAGATTGAAGTCCTTATCTTATTTTAATAATCATTCTTAATAAGATACAAAGATTTTATTATAATAAAATATACCAAAAAGCTCTGTCTAATGTTGGATATTATTTACTTGAATGACATTCGCAGGATACCACTACACAGGGAACCCAGAAACTCCAAGGTTAGTAAACATTTTATCTGAAGTGGCTACATTAACCACAAAGTTTTCATTTTAGAATGGGAAAAATGAAACAGAGAAAAAACTTAAAGGAAAGAAAGTATGCATATGAGCTAAGCTCTGGAGGGTGTATTTCAGAATTAATCATATTCTTGGTCTCAGCAGAATCAGGAACTAGGTTTCTAAACATATAAAGAACTAATGGTGAAGCAGCTCAGCCAAAGGATGATTTTCCCCTCAGACCCTGTTCATTCTGGTGAGAGGTTAAAGATCCTATGAGAGGAAACAATTAACTAGGATATGATGAAAAAAATTAAAAGATGCCCCATCAGTTGGCATTATCAAAGATATGAAGTAAAATTTAATCTTTTTACAAAGCTCAGAGGTTTAAAAATATACAGTCCATATCAGATTTTAGAGAAAAAAAACATGATTCCTGCAGAAACTCAGTGAAAGCACAAATGAAATAGTTTTAAATGTTTGTGATAAATATCTTAAGAAGGATAGATCAAGGACAAAGTTTTGTTCTGAAGCAGCTAACTTGAAATGTTTTCAATTATCAAAGTAGAGACATAACAATTCTGTGTGTCTGTGTATTTGTGTATCATTTCTTCCTACTATAGTACCTTGAGCTGTAAATCTCTTAAATCTTAAAAGAAAAGCGGTGGCTCTCAAGTAGATAACTGGAGAAGGGTCTACAAAAGGAACTACTAGTGCTTCAAGGAATCTAGGGAGTTACTGAGTGGATATGCCATCTTCCTTCAAACTTAAATTGAGCCAATGTGTGCTATGAATAACACTTTACTTACCAGAGAACATGAAAGAGAATGTTGTCATATACATCCTGCCATAATGTGTTATTTTATTCCTGCTGTTTATTGGTCCAAAGATATTTAAATACTCAACTTATATGAAAGCTGCTGATAAGCTCATCAAATTAAATAAGAGGACTATGAGAAGTATGCTCACAAAATGCTGTGTACAAGAAAGTCCAATGTTATTTCATAAGATCCAAAAACTAGAGTAAAAAAAATAGACGCCAATTAATGGAAGATAGACAACAAGATGGGCATAGTCTCATAATTATATTACTCAACAATAAAGAGTACATTTATAAAATATGTAACAACATGATTAATGTCAAAAAATTATGGAAGTGAAAGAAAAACCAGATACAAAAGAATTCCATTTATATAAAATTTTAGAATATGCAAAACTAATCAATGGAGATAAAAATCAGATTGGTGACTGCTTCTGAGGATGAGTATTCACTGGATAGGAGCAAAAGAAGTCTTTCAGACATGACAGAAATACTCCATTTCTTGTTACTTATTCATCAAAACTGCATGAAAGGCAGAGTTAATATTTGAGCATTCTATGATAGGTAAATTATCTTTCAACATGAAAAATCAAAACAGAAAAAATTGCTTTAAAAATCCACTGTGGCAAATTTTAAGTAAAATATCTGGCTTTACTCTGAAATATAGACATGCCTTTGACAGTCAGAATTCTAGGATCACTCTGGCCTAACTTCAAGGAAATTGCAATATAGAAGAAAATTCAGGATAATAAAACAAAATACATGGTGGAAAAGTTCAGTGCCAACCCAGTGAATAGGCCAGGTAAATTGACAAAAAGCTTTTTTAAAATATAGATTTCTTGAAGAAACTTTTAAAAATATAAATAAAATTTGAACTTTATAGAAAAATGAAATTTAGAAAAGTAATAAAGAAATATGTGTGCATAATGGAAAATTTTTAAAAATACCCTAAAGAAAACATATGAGAAACATAGAGTCCAGAAAAGGGAAAGCTTACATTCAACTAGGTTTGGGAGAAACTGAGACAATGGCTGATGCTGTTCATTGGAACCTGAGGATAAGGATAGGGAAGACTCAGAAATCAGGTTTAAAAGGTAAATTTATTTGTGTAAAATACTTAGTTTATCGGTTTTAAGTGACTTTTAGTTCTAACCATTTAGGATTTCTTAAATGATGATGATGATGATGATGATGATGATGATGATGATGATACTATCATAGCTAGGATGACAAATGACCCAGTTCATCCAGGACTCTCCTGAGTTTAGCTGTGAAAGTCTAATATTCCGAGAAACTCCTTAGTACTCAATACAGTCCTCCAAGATTTCTAATTTTATTTTGTGTAACTGACAGATGGGCCCAGCCTCTGTGTTCTAAATGTCCCACCCCATTTCTTCCAAGGCAGCTTTCAGCTAATTATTGTGTGGAGCAGAGATATAAAGGGAGTCCCATTCCTGCAACATGTGAAGACCCTCTGACAGGCAATTGGGGCTTAACAGCTGACTCTGCCTCCCCAACAGATTTGCCAAAACTTTCTTGAAAAACGCATCACAATCTAAGATGTTTCTTCCTATCTACGCTGTTGGTTTAAACCTCTAACTTTCATATAGACCAGATCTGCTTTGCAGTCTGACCCTGTACTGCACTTCCAGTACAGGTGTTTTCTCAATAAAAATCTTCCACATCTAATCCTGTCTTGGCTCTGCTTCTCAGGAGGCTAAACTAGCACCAATAGTGGCATGTGTGTTCTGAGAGAATGGATGTTAAATGGGGATTTGGGCTTAGAATCCTACCACTCAACAGGGAGCAAAGGAGGTATAGTCCTGAGTGGTATATGGGCAAGGATAGGCCCAGGCACATGAGGTTCTGTTGCTAAAGATTTTATAAGCTATGATGTTGTAAAACGTCTTGTTGAAACCGGTGTCTCCTAGCAGGTGCAGTGACTGAGGCTTTTCAGAAAAACCTGGAGGAAACAATGTCTACCAATGGAACAAAGTTGAGTGATCGCTGCTACAAGGTAATGATACTCTCCAGAGGGATGATGAAAAACTCACAGCTGTTAACTTGCAGTTAAGATTAAATATGAAAGCTAGATTTGGGAGATCACAAAAGCCCTTATCCCCTCCGTGAAAGAGTAGACACAGCTGGAAAACAGAGCTCAAATCTTCAGCCAAGGCGGGACTGCCATGCTAAAATCAGAGACCTGGTTGGGAGACTTGAGAACCTGACATGTGGATGGAGGATATCTAGATGTATGTCGCATATGGTTTTGGCTACTAAGAAAATCCTGGGTTATCAGAGTTTGCAAAGGTGGCCCACTTTTTCTGAGTAAAGTCTAGAACTCCCTTTGTGCTGAAAGATATTGCAGAGAAATCTCCTCTAAAGAGCAATGTGTAGCCCCTCAGGAGCTGCACCCACTTCTGGTCATGGCTACTTGGCTGATAAGTATTTTTATGTTGTATTCTTTTTTTTTTTTTTGCAGTACTGAGGATTGAACCCAGGGCCTCACTCTTGCATGCTTTTACAAGTGCTGTATCACTGAGCTGTACCCTCAGCCCATTCTTTTGCCTTTTGAGACATGGTCTTGCTAAATTATGCAGACTGCCTCTTGTCTCAAACTTGTGATCCTCCTGCCTCTGCCTATCAAGTGACTGGGATTACAGGTATGTGCCACCTCACCTGGCTATTATTATAATTATTATTATATTATTTGCAGTGCTAGGAATCAAACCCAGATACCTGTGCATGCTAGGCACACAAAGGGCTCTACCACTGAGCTCCAAGCTCCTGACCCCTGATAACTATTTTTAAATCTGAAAATAACTGAACTGGGGAATTACTGAACTTAACAAGGGAGGAAAGAGATAGCACAACAAAGGAGTCACAAAACATAGACCTATGACCAACAGAAGCCAAGGGAGTGAGCATACCTATAAGGGTGTTTTGTCAAGGTGGTTTGGATTATAAGACTGGACAAGCAAGGGTTCTTTTGCTTAGAGATCCTTTCCCAGGGCAGGGGGCTAACACTTTGGAAAAGACCACAGGATATGGAACAAATTCTGTGCTGGGGAGGCTCATAAAGATATGGAGAAAGTGTGGCTTTCTACTCATAGATACATCTTACCTTGTCTGCTAAGTGGCAAAGGAAATAGTAAAGAAGCTGAGGGATGTAAGTGGAAATGCAGAAACAGACATGTGAGGAGAGAAATCCCAGCAGCCATGGGAGGAGCCAGAGGACACCCATTCTCTCAGTCAGAGGGCAATGGGCTGGTGATGAGAATCCAGCATTGCTACAAAGGCTAGCAGGCCAAGGACAATGCTAGGACAGGCAATCACAAAGTGGGCTTCACAGTATCCATAGTTCTGATCCCTCCTTGTCTCCTGTCCCCAAATTAAGGAAATTCAGGTCATTGTGTTTGACTGCTGGAAGCCAGAAGGCCATAGCCTTCATGGCAGGTGAGGCTGAAGGAACAGTTACAAAGGTTTACTCTACAGGAACTGTGGAGATGTTAACTAGAGGTAGTTACCTGAAAACTAGCATAGGCTGGCGACCAGCAATGGTGCTCTGTCACCCACAAACATAGCAGAAGCAAGAGAGTTGTTACCACAATTAAACATCATGATCCTTTGCACAAATCTTAAACCTAAGCCAATTTTCAAGTCCAGAGCCCATTGAACAAAGAAGTGTCTAAAACCATAGAAGGAAGGGATCTGTACCATTGCAGCAACTATATAACTAGGATGATCCTCCTAGGTCTTTCCCTAAAATCACCTATGATCTTTGCTGTTAGGTGCCATTGAATCAGGTCCTAATCATAGCATCTCTCTGTACAACAGAACAAAACACCACCCAACACTATGCATACAATCTTTTTATTTTTAGGCCCATTGTTGCAGTCACTATGTTTCTTTTCATTTTGACCAGTGCCACATCAAAAACTAGAGGTCCTAGGGGCTTTTCCCCATTCCTACCACTAAGATTGACTCTTGTTTGAGGTAGCAACATTTCCCTAGTCATCCTTTGAATGCCTTCCAACCTAGATTGCTCATTTTCTGGCACTATATTTGACAAGGCTTCTCTGATATTCATAGAGTTTTCGGTGGCTAATTATTTCTGGGCCTGCAGCCGCAGCCCTGTGGCATCCAATTGCATCATATCTTGGAAGCTAAGCAGGGTCGAGCCTGGTTAGTACCTGGATGGGAGACCGCCTGAGAACACCAGGTGCTGTAAGCTTGGGAGACAGACCTGGCAATCAATACCCAAAATCAATCTGCCATTGAAAACCCTATGAATAGTGTTTCGCCTGTTGTATGTACGGTTACTATGAGTTGGATACCGACTTTATGGCACCTAACAACAACAACAACAATTATTTCTGGAGTGGGTTTCCATGTCCTTCTCCCTAGTTTGTCATAGTCTGGAAGCTCAGCTGAAACCTGTACACCATGAGTGGCTCTGTTGGTATCTGAAATACTGGCGGCACAGCTTTCGGCCTCACAGTAACACAACCCCCCCACAACACAACAAGCTGATACATATGTGGGGGTCACTGATGGTAGATAACATTTATTTATACTTATGCCTCAGAATTATATTAATTTTCTTACCCTTTTTCATAATATTTTCTGAAAAATATCTGAAATCTTGACTGCTGGGCTCCCCATAGAATATTATGTTAGGCTATTATATGTAAGATAGCAAGCTAGGTGTCATGATACATGCCTGTAATCCTAGTGACTCAAGAGGCTGAGGCAGGAGGACCATAAGTTCAAGGCCAGAGGAACTTAGCAAGACTCTGTCTCAAAATAAAAAATAAAGAAGGAGGCTAAGTGTACAGCTCAGTGATAGAGCTCCCTGGGTTCAATCCCCCAGTATCACAAAAAAAGAAAAAAAAAAAGATACCATACCACTCAGGCAGAGTGAGCATGGATAGGATGCTAGAGGTATTAGAAAAACACAATTATTTTAGAGGGTTGGAAGGAAACCATATGAAGATTCAGAGATTTGCTGTTTAGTGACTTTTTTATGACATCAAACATTAAAAATGTGCCCAAATGTCTTCAAAAGTTAAAGAGAATCCCTATATCTTGCTATTCCCACCCCAAAGAAAGAAGCTGAGTGCAAACTAGGCTTCTTTCAATTTTGGAAGTAACACATTCTTTGCACCCCTAAGATGGGCCTAAGCCCATTTCCTTGATAATATGGAAAATTGTTAGTTTTGAGCATGATGTGGAGTTACTAAATAGTGCTGCAGTAGGTCTAGGCTGCAAAACAAGCCACCTTGTCACGTAAACCAGTAGAATCCATGGTGTAGGAGGTGAGAGTGGCAAGAAAAGATGCAACACGAAGCTTATAAATAGTCTTGGCGGGAGAATCCCAGCACAGGCTCCTGGGAGTCTGCAAGAAGAGTCTTCCATTTCTATCAGAGAATCACATGCCCTTTGATAAACTGCTCTTGATGTGTTCCTGGCCCCAGTAGAAATAGAATGCTTGCCCTTGAGGTTCCAAGTGAGCAGGAATTCAGAACTACCCCTCATGAACTGAGTTCCCAAACTCACATTTATGTGGAAGACACTAACAACCAGCTGAAGAAGGAAAACAACAAAAACATCCCCACAACATTGTTTTATGGATCATTCAGTTCAATAAATGTGTATAATCTGTACTATAACTATATTCATGAGCATCTCGGAAAGTCAGTGGATAAGGAAAAAGTATCATCCCTGTGTAGGAATTGTGAGCAGAGCACATTGTATGAGAAGTGGCCTGATGTATTATGCACGTACATAAATTCCAAGTCAGTGGCCAGTGGCCAGGCCATCTGGTCATAGGATTATAAAGAAAATAATTAGGAAATTAAAAATAAAGAAGTCTAGAGTAGAATATATGAACTGACCTATAGAAGTATGCATGAAATATGGAGAGATTTGCATCCCATCTTACTCCCTACAAGAACCCATCTCACAGAAGCATTGACAACCAAATTACCTTGGTCACTTGACGTTATTATCAGCCACCCCAGATTTAAATACAGGATCAAAGTTGCTATTCTGGGAGAGATGGAACATAAATAATGAAGACTCCCACTTACCAAGGCCAGTTACAACAGAGAGTTCATTATATGACTGCTGTTGCTCAAAGAGGGCTGGGATTTAACTCAGTTGTTAGAGTGCTGTTCTGCAATATCTGAGGTCCTGGGTTTGATCCCCATAAAAATGGGAGAAGGATGTGGCAATCCACTCCTCGAGGCACTCCCCAAACAATCAGTCTTTGAAACTACTATGAGGGTTGCTATGAGTTGGACATATTGGTTCTGTATCAACTGTAACCTATGATCAAGTATAGAACCTCCCCTCTTCTAAGTGTCCCTATAGAAGAGAGTCTACAGGAGCTATGGATAAGGTGCTTTCCAAGCCTGGGACTGTGTGGCACATGAGGTAGTGTGTGGTAGCTAAGAACAGGCACTTTAAAATCTCTGAGAATGCAGTGTAACTGACTGAATCCACTATCTCATTCACACCAAGGCCCCACCTCCCACACTGTCCAGAGCCAATAACAGACTCTGGTATAAATGCTGAGGCAGATCCCTTTCTGGGAAATGCAGAACTGATTTACATTGCAAATTAGGCTCATAGACTCCCCATCAGCCTTACTAAACATTTTCTTAAAATAGTACGCCGTGTAAGACCTTCTCTCTCTCCTCCACGAAGGTCAGCCTTATATCACTTCTTATAGATCTCCTAACCTGGTTTGTCTCCTTTTGCATTTTCACTCACTTTCCAAATCAACCCTATGCACCCTTAATATATGTATATTTAAAAATATGAGAGGGAGCAAATATAAAGTGCACACTTAATGGTCTCCCTCAAAGGGTTTCAGGTAATTACAAAATAAAGATGTTTTATTTGGCCCACAACTTTTCTATAGTGGTACTTTCTCCTCTTGGAGGGAAAAAGTAGAAAACCTAGCAATGCAAGATTCCCAATATATAATCTTAACAATGCATAGTTTAAAAGCAGGTCATGCACAGTATAGTCTACCACAGTTCCAATTCTAAATTCTTCATTCACACATGAAACTTCCCTAGCTCTGGTAATCATCTGAGTTTGTGACATTGGTGTAGCAAACCTGATAAACTAAGATTCAATGTTACTTTTCACAATGGAATTTTAGGAAAGGTTGAAGATTTAAAATGACACATAAAGTATAGCTTCCATAGGCGTGAGGCTGGAGGAAGATTATAGGCTTCATGTAGATTTACAAAGGAGGAAAGTAAGAAGAGCAAAGGGTATAAAGATTTAGAGTTCATTATTGAAGGACTGGCAGATGAACATGGGTAGAGAAAAGAGGTAGGAAAATACCAACATGGGTGCAATGAAACAGAAGTAGATGTAGTCAGATTAGTCAAAAATGAAATAAGCACAGAAAAAGCCCTATAGGGTAAGAAATTCAGAGATTGCATATAGAAAAGGGAATTTCCATTTCTTTCAGCCTCTCTGGGGGAAAGGACATGAAATTAAATTTCTACATTTCAGTTTAAACTTGTAATTAATACTAGATATTGAATTTCCTATAATGTTTATTAAGTCTTCTTAGAGATAAAAAGATGTTTTTAAGTGGCTACTAGTGATTATTTGTTTTATATTTGTATATTATATTAATTTCCTAAGATTACCATTTAAATATCATAGATGGTTGCTTTAAGCCACAAAAAGTTACTCTCAAGGCTCTAGAGGCTAGAAGTCTGAGATCAGGGATCAGCAGGTTGATGTAATTTCCTTACCTAGTAGAAGGCCATACTTTCCCTTTGTCTTTACATGGTCTTTCCTCTGTCATCAGTGACTACTCTGCTCTTCTAAGTGTGTCAGTTATGTTGGATAAGGGGCCATACAAAAAACTTCATTTTACCTTAGCTCTTCAAAGGCCTGGTCTCCAAACGCAATGACATTCTCAGTTACTGTGGGTTAAGGGTCTGACTCATAGCAATCTTCATGGGGGTTTCAATGGCTAATTGTTTCAAGGTTGATTTTGGAGTGGATTGCCACATCCTTCTCCCATTTTTATGATGCTGGGGATCAAATGCTGGTCCTCAGAGATTAAAGCACAGTACTATGTCAACTGAACTAAACCCCAGCCCCCACTTATGAATAAATGATTCCAAAGTAACTTCAAATTATAAAGAAAAAGATTTCTAAGCAAAAGCAAGAAGTTGTGTATGTATTAAAGTTAACATTATGTTAATATAAACTATCACCTACATCTGTGCTTTTTGTAGGTTTGTTTTAAATGTATAACTTTGAAAGCTGAGGAGTGTAGCTCTGTGGCAGAGTGCTTGCCCGGTATGCATGAGGACATGGGCTCTATCTCCTCCAATACAAAATAAAAACAAACAAACAGCAACAATGACACAAAATAGTGTAATTTTGAGAAGAAAGTTCTAAGATTAGAAGCATATACTCTGGATCCACATTGTATTTATTCCAAATTTAAGTCAAATCTAAACCTGTTTTCTAGCAGCAATATACTTTCAAGAAAATTTCTTTTCCTTCCTTTCTTCCTTCCTTCCTTCTTTCCTTCCTTCCTTCCTTCCTTCCTTCCTTCCTTCCTTCTTTCCTCCCTCCCTCCCTCCCTCCTTCTCTCTTTCTTTTTTCTCCTTTCTTTTCCTTTTTTTTCTTCCTCTCTCTCTTTCTGTTTGTCTCTCCCTCTCTCCCTCTTCTCTCCACCCCTGCCCTGCCTCTTTCTTTTTTCTTTCTGTTTTTTGTACTTGCGTATTGAACCCAGGGCCTTGCATATGCTAGGTAAGCACTATACCATGGAGCTATACTCCTAGCCCTGTTTTTCTTTTTTATTTTGAGATCAGGTCTCTCTGAGTTACACAGGCTGCCTCTGGCCTGGAACTTGCAATCCTCTTGCCCTCAGCCTCCTGAGCTGCTGGGATTATAGGTTAGCTCCAAGGCATCTGGCTTCAAGAAAATTTCTTAAGCTCTCCTGTTCCTCCATTGCACCATCTGTACAATGTTGCTGTTAGGTGCCGTCGAGTCGGTATCCGACTCATAGTGACCCTCTGTACAACAGGAGAAACACTATTGTCAGTGCTTCTCTGTTCATAGGGTTTTCAATGGCAGATTGATTTTTGGCAGGGGGTTGCCAGGTCCTTCTCCCAAGCCTACAGCTTCTGGTGTTCCTAGGCGGTCTCCCATCCAGGTACTAACCAGGCCTGACCCTGCTTAGCTTCCGAGATCTGAAGGGATCAGATGCCACAGGGCTATGGCTGCAGGCATCTGTACAATAGGAATAAAAATAGCACCTCTTCCTAAGGCTTTGATTAGGATTAAATGAGTTGGTACATTTAAAGCATTTAATACAGTGTCTAGAATTTAGTATATAAGTACTACAGAAGATGTTATTATTCAATTCAAAAAGTCAACCTCATAGAAGCAGAGAGTAGAGTAGCGTTTTCCTGTAGCAGGATGATCAGGAAAATGGGGAGGCACAAACATTCAGCAATAAGTTGAATAACTTCTAGGGATCTAAGGTACAGTATGGGTCATATTAGGTATGCTAATTAATGTGATTGTAGAAATCATTACACAGTGTACACATATACCACATCATCACATTTTACATCACAAATACATAAAATACATGCCTGTAATCCCAGATGCTCCAGAGGCAGAGGCAGAAGGATAGCAAGTTTGAGACCATATGTAGTCTGAGCAATTTAGCAAGACCCTGTATCAAAAATAAAAAAAAAAATGGGCTGGAGGTGGGGGCAGCTCATTGGTACAGCACTTGGAAAGCATGTAAGTGTGAGGGTTCAACCCCCAGTACAATAATAATAACAACAACAACAATAATAATATATATAATATATAAATATAAAAGTATTATATATAATACACATCTGTCATTTAAATGTTTAAAAGTAAAGGGAAAAATACTGGTAATGGCAGAATAAAAACAAAGGCATATATAGTCGTATGGCTAAGTTCCATTGTGTTCGGAAAATTTATGTTTAAAGTAAGGAGTTAAAGCCTCTAACCCTATCTGGAGGGCAAAGAGAATTGAAGACTAGATTCTGGCTGCTAAGTCATTCACATGGTGCAAGAAGTAGAAGTCAAACTTCACCCAAATGCCAGAGAATTAACCCCTTAGCCAGGGTGGCTTACAGGGCTGCAGCCCCCTGTTCTCCATACTTGTTCCATTACCAACTTCCTTCCCAAGGCTTCTATGCCTCTGCCTTCCCATAAGAGTGTGTACCCCATGAAACTGTATACATATGCCATGATATTCTTTCCAAAATACCAGTTTTAAAGATTACTGAAATACAAGAGGAGAATACAAACTTATTGCAATGAATTAAAGGTCAATCTTTTCAAAGTAATCACTGTACCGAATTTAAAGGTAATACCTAAGTGTAAGTGGTCAAATGCTATGACTTAAATCTTTATGATGGAGACAAATTTTTGCTTTTGCTGTGATATAGAACATGAACTTAATCTGATCAGGCAGGTTTTTAATTTTAAAAATCAGACTAAAGTAGCTTTCTTCTATTAAAGTAAGTGCTCGTTTGTTTCCTTAAAATTATGACTATCCCAAGAATAATATATAACATGAGTGAAAGTTGTTCTGGATTGTGCGTGTGAGTATGGAGTGTGTGTGTTTGTTTTAACACACCCTATTTTGTCAGTTTCCTTCCCCTTCCACTTTTGCACCCTGTCAGGCTTGACCCCTCTCATGAAGTATTTACTTTCTGAACACGGGCTTCAGTGCCCTACTCTCCTCATCTCCCACCAAGTGATGTTGCCATTCTTAGTATGAAAAACCTGATGCTGACCCACTTATTCACAATAACTATATATTTAGCATATATTAATTATATTAGGTGATATATTATGGTTAGCTTTTCTCATCAGACCAAAAGAATGCTGTACTTCAATAAACAAATCTGTTTAACAGAGACACTATGGTGAGCTAGGGAAAGCACTGGACTTAAGACAAAAGAGACAGTGTTATTTATTCTGATACTGAAGCATTGCAGATGGGTAAGTATGAAAAAATAATATGTTTGAGCCTAGGTTAACAAATCCTTTGCATGAGAAGCAGACCTACAACACAGGGTTGTTGTAAGGTTATGTGACATCTGTGGGAACTTGTCCAACTTCACATTTATTATATGATTTACGAGGATGTTGCCAAATGCCTGAAGGGACCATTCTGGAAATAATGGTGTTGCTCTGTTCTAATGATGAAAAAAATGTGGGAATAGGAGATACTCTTCAGCATTTCTTTAAACCCCCCTCATACAAACTCACTTTTTTCCTTCCTATTTATAAAGTTGGAAAATTAATCAACAATAATAATTGCCTTTCTTAAAGAGAGGAAAACTAAAACAAGAAATTTTGACCTCTAAGTTAAAATTTCATATAAAAGACAACATTTTTCATTGCCCTTATCTTGTATTGACTGGAACTGTAGTTTTGCTAAGTAGCTAAATATATTGGCTGTTTTAAACGCTAATTATTTTATTTTGCTAGTCACCTAGATTGAAATCATTAAAACCAATTTAGCTTGAATCATAGTTGAACAATTCCAATGCTTGGTGCTCTGATAATAACTTGGAAATAATTCAAGTTATGCTTCACAAGGTTAAATTGTGATTAATCCTGTTTTATTGATATTATTCTGAGTTTGCAAATGCACACAGAAGAGCCACGGTTTTTTTCTAAATTTGAGCACTTAATTTCTCACCACATGTATGTGAAGACAGGTTGTGCATTCTAGATTATTTGTTAAAGCCTTTTATTCAGACTTTTTGTCAGGAGCAGGCAAAGCAAAGCCATTTTATACAACAGAATAAAAAGAAACTATTCTTGCCATTACTTTCAAGGCAAAGCTATGTTCATTAACAACAAAGAAGAGTCTAGGATAGCAAACAAGAAAAAATCCCTGCTATTTCCTTTCAAATATCCTCATAAAAAGCTAAACAATACATGGGAACACATCCTAATGTATTTTAAAAGAGAGAAGAAAACCTGGTGTATTAGAAAAAGCGATATATTCAAAACTCAAATCAAGTATCACTAGCTCTACTGCGGCTGTGCATCTTTGAACAAGTCACTTCCTGTCACTGAGTTTCTGTGCTGTGGAACAAATCATTCTAAATGTCAGTGGCCAAAAGCAAGAATATTGAGTGTGAATGTTCAATATAGGCAACGGTCTCCTGCCATGAAGTTGTAAAAATAGCATGTGGGACAGGAACTATTGGTGCAGTCCTTTTTTTGAAATACAATGGGTAGCTATCTCTTTTGTCTTATATGAAAAATAGTCAGGTTAGTACAGATGATCTCTACAGTCTCATTTTTCTCAGAAAAGCTTGTAAGTCTCTGATTAAAGGAAACACCAATAGCTTCAAAGGGATGTGAGATAGCTAGTATAGTATTACCACATTGGGGGCGAGAAAAACGTCAGAGAATTAGTGAATCTGGAAATGTGCTAAGCATGAAAATCAGAAAAGGACAACAATTTTCAGTACCAAGGATTATGTGTGATTGCAACTGCAAGACTATTTTCAAAGTGTGCAATTTCCAGGACAGAGGGTAGGTTTATTGTTCCATGCCATTTAGTCTTTCTGTTTAACAACATAATTATTATGGCTCATTTACATTTTGAACACCAGATGTGATTATCAAGAGCTGTTAGCACATTACTATCACTTGAATTTTTAAAAAGTCTTAATACATTATGTGTGTGTATGTGCACATGTGTGTCTGTGTATTTATATCTACAGAGAAGGGCAGAGGAGAGAGAGAGTGCCAATAAATGTATATGCATTTTGGGATGAAAACTTTCCATTTTTCTGTTTTAAGAATTCATAGCCTATCATTCATTTCATTAATTGGTTACAGCCATCTTTTGAGTGAATAGCATACCACACATTGCTACCATAATTCAATTCAACTTAGAAAATTAATACATAAATACCATCTCTTAAAGTGTATATACATTTTTGGCACCTTTGGTATGTAGTTGTTGTATAGAGAGTATATTATCTATACATATAAAAGTTTGAGTCATAATAATAATGTACTTTTTGCTTGTACATCTTTGTTGTTAATTATTCATCTGATACTCATCGATTGCTAGATAAAAATTAATGTTACCAGTGACAAATTGTTTTAAAAACAAAAATTAACCTACTTGGAAATCTGGACTACAAAGATCAGCAACATGAGCACACTGAAATAGGATATAGAGAATTTCCTAAGGTGAAATGGATCAAGTCCTACATTTGTTTTAGTGCATTATGAGTTATTTCAATTTTATTGTTATGATGTATTCACGAAGCACATTTATCTATGCAAACTGTTTCAAGATAGCTTTGAGTAAGTAGATCACTTTCCATTATAGTGAAGTTTATTAAACAAAGCATGGATTCCAGCTGTTCCTCATTTCTTGTAATACAATTATCTGCATTTTACCAGTTAGAAGACTAATATCCAACAGGCTAAAGCTTACAAGGTCATTCATTTATTAATCGCATTCTTGTAATTTCATGGCTACCATGACATGGGGCTGTGTTTGAATTCTGCAGCTTATTGTCACTGTATCATTTCGCACAAAAGGGAAATGAAACAAACATCAGAAGAACTTCAAGATTAATTCCTCAGAAATACCTAAAGTATCACTGTAAATACAAAAAGAACTTCACCATCAAAATGATCTTAGGTAAGTCTTGTTGTTGTTTTTTGTGTCATGATGCCCTAAAATGTCTTCTTTGGACAGGACATATTTTCCTACTAAATTGGAACCCTTCTAAATATTCATCTGGGACCTGCATGTAAAACAATGTTTGCCTACACAATCACACCTTCTTATATGTGTATTACATGCAACTGGAATCTCAACAAATTAGGTGGAAATGGCAGTAGACTATAGAAACATAAATGAACCTTCATTTTCCATGAAGAAATTAGTATTCAAAATTCCTTTTACTGGTGAGTATAATAGTACAAAGGGGTTCTCAAATTTTTCTCCATGGTTTCTAGCATATTTGGAAGGATGATTTTAAGTTCAATGTGAAATTTTCATTGCATTCTTTGATACTTGAGTTGATGTAAATATAAAATAATTTTTTTTTTCAGTACTGGGGTTGAACCCAGGAGACCTTACACTCACATGCTTTGCAAGTGCTGTACCACTGAGATGTACCTTCAGCCATTTTTTTTTTTTTTTTTTTTTTTTTTTTTTTTTTTTTTTTTTTTTTTTTTTTTTTTTTTTTTTTTTTTTTTTTAGTTTTTGAGACAGGGTCTCACTAAATTACATAGACTGCCTCTGGTCTTGAACTTGTGATCCTCCTGCGTCTGCCTCCTGAGTCACTGAGTTACAGGCCAGTGCCACCACACCCAGCCTAAAAATAAATCTTAAGAAATTTTTCTCCCTAAAACTCTAAGTACAATTGATATGAAAATAATTGAGCCATGATCCCATAGTCTCAAAGTTCCCTCTGAATTTCCTGCCATATCATGTGCTGTTGTTGTTAGGTGCCATCAAGTCACATCCAACTCAAAGCAACACTATGTAGAGCACAATGAAACACTACTGGACAATTGTGGCATATGATTATTTTCTAGTTTAAGCCCATTACTGAAGACATTATTCCAATCCATCTAGTTGAGAGTCTTCTTTTTTTTTTCATTGACCTGTCATTCTCCCAAACCTGATGTCCAAAATACAACAGATACAATCTAGCCATTCTTGCTTCCATGGAGCACTCTGGTTGCACTTCTTCTAGGATGGATCTATTGGTTCTTTTGGCAGTTCATGGTATATTCAATATTTGTCTCCAGTACCATAATTCAAAAATATCAGTTCCTGTCCTCTCTCACTTATTTAACATCCAGCTTTCACAACCATATGAGGCAACTGAAAATACCAAGGCATCAGTTGGGTGCACCTTCGTCTTCATTGTGATTTTACTTTTCAATATTTTAAAGAGATCTTTTGCAATAGCAATGCATATTTTGCTTTCTTCACTGCTGCTTTCATGGGTATTGTTTGTAAAACCAAATAAAGCAAAATCATGAAAAAGCACAATCTTTTCTCCATTTATCATGAAGTTGCTTACTGATCCAGTTGTAAGGATCTTTTTGTTTTCTTAATGTTGTAGCACAATCCATACCAAAGGCTATGTTCTTTGATGTTCATCAGTAATGTTTCAAACCCTCTTTAGTTTCAGCAAACAAAGTTGTGTCATCTGCATAATGCAGATTATTAATGAGTTTTCCTATAATCCTTTTACCAAGTTCTTCTTCATATAGCCCAGGTCTCAGATTATTTGGTCAGCATAGAGAGTGAAGAAGTATAGTGAAAGGATAGACCCCTGATGTACATCTTTCCTGACTTTAAACCAGACAATGTTTTCTTGTTCTATTTGAACAACTACCTCCTGGTCTATATACATTCTTTGTGAGTACAGTTAAGTGCTCTGGTATTCCCATTCTTGCTGCTATCTATAATTTGCTTTGATCCACATAGTCAATAAAACACAGACATTTTTCTAGTATTCTCTGCTTTCAGCTAATATCTATCTGACATCAGCAATGTTGTACCTGGTTGCATACCCTCTTCTAAATCTGGCTTGATTTTCTGGCTATTCCCTGTCTATATAGTACTGCACTTGCTTTTGAATGACCTCTAGCAAAATTTTACTTGCATATGATATTAATAATATCATTCAATAGTTTCCACATTTGATTGGATCCCCTGTCTTGGGAATAGACACAAATTTGGATCTCTCCCATTCAGTTGGCCAGGTAGATATTTTGTAAATCTCTGCATTTTTTTCAATTCTTTAAGCTTGAGAAAAACAGAGTACATTCTTTCCTTTTGGTTTTCTGTCTCTATCTCTTGTACTTGTCATTATAATATTTGATTTTGATCTTGTCTTCTTGAACTGCCATTTGAAATCTGTTTATTTCTTTAACTTTACCATGTCTTCCTTTTACTTTAGCTGCTTCATGTTTAAGGGCATGTTCAGAGTCTCTTTTTACATATAATTTGGTCTTTTCTTTTCTTTCATGCATCCTGATTACATGTTCGATCAATTTGTGATTGCAAAAGCTGGTAAAAATCTTTCTTTTCTTCATTTTTGGCCTTAGTAGTGGGTTCATAATTTGAAAGTAGTTGTATTACCTGGCTTTCCTTATTGTGTTGTTGTTAGGTGCCGTTGAGTTGAGTCCAACTCCTAGCGACCCTCATAGGGTTTTCAATGGCTGACTGTTTCAGGATTGCTTTGGGAGTGGATTGCCAGGTCCTTCTCCCATTTTTGTTGTGCTGGGAATTGACCTCGGTACTCCAGAGACTGCAGAGCAGTGCTCTCCCAAATGAGCTAAATCCCAGCCTGCGGCTTTCCTTATAGGCATATGGAAATTATTCCATCACTGACAGCATTGTACTTCAGAACAGATCTTGAGATGTCTTTTTTAATGATGGATGCAACCCCATTTTTCTGTTAGCTGTCATTCCAAGCATAGTAGTTCATATAATTATCTGATTCAAAATTGCCAATAGCAATCCATTTTAGATCACTGATGCCTAGATTGTTGATGTTTATGCATTGCATTTCCCTTTTGACAATTTCTACTCTTCCTAGAATGGAGTGTGATAGTATGTGCCTGTAATCAGAGCACGCAGGAGGCTGAGTCAGAAGGCATGTAGGTTGGATGCCAGTGTGGACTACATATCACTTCAGTGGCCAGTATGGGCTAAATAACATGTTTAAAGCCAGCCTTGGTATCTAGAAAAATTTTGTCTCAAAAATAAATAAACAAATAAATTAAATTAGAAATAAAAGTGAAAAAGGCAACTTCAATATGCTAGAAAACATCCAAATTATATATATATATATATATATATAAATAAAATAACAGAGTATGATCTTGTTGTTGTTGTTGTTAGGTGCCGTCGAGTCGGTATCCGACTCATAGCGACCCTCTGTACAACAGGGGAAACACTATTGTCAGTGCTTCTCTGCTGTGCATAGGGTTTTCAATGGCAGATTGATTTTTGGGAGGGGGTTGCCAGGTCCTTCTCCCAAGCCTACAGCTTCTGGTATTCCCAGGCGGTCTCCCATCCAGG